>KK116604.1:133111-161003 GCA_000611955.2 Stegodyphus mimosarum
GCTACTTTTTCAATAAAGCTTCTTTTTATCCCTCTGATTTCTCTTTTAGTAAGTGTTACTTACATTACTCATGTCCTTACGTATTGGGGATCTTACGGTATTAAATGTGTTGATTTGGATTGCTTATGTACTTACGTATTGGGGATCTTACGGTATTAAATGTGTTTTTTTCGCAAGCTTTTGTACAAAGTTATATTGAGAAAAACCGTCTCGTCCTTAATTTTTGCACACCAGTGTAATGCTTTTTAATTAATGCTTTATAAAACTTAGCTTCTATAATGTTACATAATATGAAATTTAGTTAAGAGTACCATCAAAGAAAATTTAAATTTTAAATTTCAGAATACATACTTTAAGATTTTGGCAACCCGTATGAAATAAAAATGCAAGAAATTTCTTTTAAATAACATACATTTTAATTAATTTAAAGTTCATAATGTTCCTACAGATTAATAAGATATTAAATCACAATAAAAATTAAGTGTGCATGACATTTACATTACTTTCTCTCGAAACATTTCCCACAGAATATTATAGTCTTTGTTTATTTTTCTTTTTTTTTTTTGGCTGTACATTATCCCCATACAAATTTTTAACATTTCTCAGAAACATTATTAGTTTTATTATCGTTGCATTTATTTATCTGGCAATGTTTTCGTTTGTTCGAAACTTCTGGGATAATCCATGGAGGATAACTTCTGGCTTTTAATTCCAAAGGCTAGTGACGGAGACCCCTTTTGCAGATAAAGCTCCTCGAGCATATAATATTGCAATAAAGGAATCCAGTTCATCAAGAGAAGTGCTTCAAACTTCATTATTTAATTTTGATCTTGCTTCCACCTTCCTTCGGTACATTTCTTTATGATATTCAAAATTTTATCATTTATGAAAAGTCTCCAGGAATTTATAGAGGTCTAAAGGACTGTTATTTTCTTTTGGAGTGTGGTGTAGGTTCTGGATTTTCTTCTAGAATATTTTGAATAGGTTGTCGACCAGAAGAAATTGAACACTGCTGATGTATTTTTCATATAATTCCAGCTTTCGCTTCTTCCAAATCACTTTGAAGGGGGATTGCTCTCCTTTATTTTTTCTTAACACTTTTACAATTCTCTGTTGTTTTATGAACTCCTGAACTGCATTTACTTGGAATATTTCCATTTAGCTGGCTGTTACTTGAATTGGATTCGGAAGATGAGATTATATCCCCAATAGTTCTTTCGTCATTTATAACAAAATTTTCATCATCATCAGAGGCATTTTCTTAGCAAGAATCATTTTCTGAAAGTTCTTTTAGGAATTTCAGAATTTCTTCATTAGAAAGACCTCTCTTGTTGGGTGCCATCATTAAACGTGTGCAAAGCTAGAAAGCCATTAATTTTTCTTTCCGTCCGTGCAGTTTACAACAGGGAAAAGATTCTTTTCACTTAGTTTCTATCATATAATAGAGATAAGAATATTCTGTAACATTCTAATAAATAGATACAATAGCTCCCAATCACAAAAGTTCACACGTCTGCCTAGCAAGTGCACGCCCCCTTTTCTTTTTCACCCTATTGTAAAAAGCATGTGCAATGCTTATACTTTTATTTATCTCTCCTTATACTATTCTTTTGTATCTGAAAAAATGTATAGTTAAAATCCTTGTTGAAGTAAAGGAAAAAGACATTATCTTGTTCGAGTCAGCTATGAAACAAATGATAGTTCTAGGTATACAGGCATGTAAATAAAAAACTAATCTTTGGAATTCACCTGAATTCGTTTTAAGGAATTATACTGAATATTTAGGTAAAGTCCAAAAATTTGAAAGCTTAATTTTGAAATACAGCTGTGGAGTGAGCAAAAAACCACATCTTGAGTCACAGATGACCCGCCTTGGTAATTCTAGTGCTAAGCCGCGCATCGTTGCTAAGTGCCCAGACCTTGTTAAGTCACAAAAACTGGTTTAGGGGTTTTGGCATGAAGCTCGAAGTTTTCAATTTTATGGCGCTTGGTATAAGAGTCGGCCAATCAGAGAGAACACGCAAAATCCAATGAGCAGGAAAACAGAGAGGGAAAGCTGTAGACACATCCACGCATGCTCAAATTTAGTTTCTGCAACTGGCTACGACTTACACCCTGTCTCGCAGGTGTGAACGGAACTCCCGCATTTTATGTCTTATGACTATGCCTCTGTAACACTTACACCACCGTCAGGATTAGCGTCTTGGCCTGGTGTACAAGCATACAGTGAAAAAGAATTCCAGCCTATTCATTCCATCTTTTCTCTTTAAAGGCAGTCGCGCACGTAAGCTCAGTCCATATCTTTAAGACTTAAGCACCGAACTTTTAACAAATGCATATTGAAATGTTTTCGCGGCGCACACAAAATTGCTTTGTGTAAGCCATGCCGCCTCTGGCAGCAGGTTTGAGACTTATGAGCTAGCAGTATTGACTCTTAAACATTTTCATAAAATTAACCCAGATTTTTCATATTTTCAAATTTAGAACGAAATAAGTTTCTAATACATTTATATTTTTCTAAAATCTATTAAAACTAAAGCTCGTTTTAACGCGGGTGTCAATGAAAATTGTTAATACAGCATGCAGTTATAGTTCATTTACAATTAATTATTTCAGAATACAATATACAGTATTGTTTACACAGGCTTAAATATTACATTGTATGATGCATTTTAATATCCTGTTAGAACATAAGTCAGTGTGATATTTTCGTAATGAGATAAATTCGTTTTTATTAAGCTATTTTACTATCATCTAAATAGAATTTACTTATATTTTATATACTTTTTGAGAAAAATGTCTCTGAATGTGCTGTGCCGGAACTGCCAAGATATATTCTTTAACGTGAACTTCTTAATCAAAACCAGATGTAACATGTGAAGCTATTCACAATCAGTCCCATATTCCATCCATGCCATTTACTTCATCGATGTTCTGAATCACCATGGAATTGATGTACAATCACTCGATTGTTCTTTATTGTCAGTCTCATTTCCGGCACTGGCATAGCTGCCACTTGTCAACTGTTTTGGTAGAAGCTGTGATCTCTTTATTCGCTTTAAAATTGTACAACTGGGAGAATCACAATCAGCGTTTACACATTCCCTCTGGTATTGTTTTGTGCGTATCAGAAACTTAGCAAATCCATTTGCATCCCTTCATCCATATGTGTAGTATCTGACAAGTCAATAGGTTTCTCTTCCACGTACACCTACCCAACAACTAGCGATGTCAGTTCCACTGACTTTTTTCGATATCAAACCAGAACTATAGCCATATATTTCAATGTGAGAAATTTTTAAAATTCCTCAGAAAGAAAAAGAGGCTGGAAAATTGAACTAAACAGCATAAACAAAAGTTGGAAGGCAAACTAGGAATCTAGATTTTAAGAAATCTGGACCACGAAATAAGGCGTTCAAAATGCCAATAGGGTATGATAGTACTCGCGATATGTTCAAATCGACGTACAACGGATGTCTTAGTGAAAATGTACCAGCGTTCTGGCTGCACTGTATTAATTAATTATAGCTAAGCTCGCGAGGACTGAATACCTTCTCAGTAGACTTTCTAAGTGCAATTAAATTTATTTATGGTACGCATGGGAAAAATCGCGAAAGTCCTATGCACTTTACAAGGAAGGTCTTCGAGCACAGAATTTCAAATTTTACCAAAACAATAGACATATATGAATCTGCTAGCCAAGAAGCACATAACAGAAAAAGAATTAGTTTCTAATATTGTATAGAAAATGCAAAATAAATTCATAAATAAGGGATTTTTCATAATTACTGGCGAAATTTCTAACGAATTTGATTACCAATAGCGAACTTTGATCACCAATTCGACGAAATTTTTGAAATTTTATGAAATCTCCAAAACAGCGCTGCATCGCCAAATATTTACAGTCGTACACTTTCAATTTACCATTCGTATAATTTAACAATCAAATTTTTAAAGTAAAAAAAGTATTTTTTAAAAAGATTTGAAGCTATTTTGTGTATTGATTTATTTCACATAATTTGAATAGCTTTCGTAGTTTTTCACAGTAAATGGAATCTATAATTATGCGAACTTTAAGCTGATTTGCGAAAAAGAACGCAATATATTCCCACGGCTTCAGAAAGAGAACTGTATTTACTTAACTTCAATAGTTATATTTCCTGTAGAATAAAATAAAATGTTTTAGTTACTAGAGAAGAACTTTCTGCCCAGATTTAATAATTCTTTCTCACTGATAGCTTTGGATCAAGAAAATATTTGCACCAAAGTTTCGCCTTGCGAATATTGAGTCTGTCCGTTAAATCTTTAGGTCTTTATAATCAAATCATAAAGTCATAATGAAATTAAATCAAAATAATAAAATTCCTTAACCTTTATTATGCTACGTTATGTATCTACCTTTCATTAAATGCATGCTACTGCGAACACGTTATTTTGGGAAAGGGGCAAGTTTTTTTTATTATTATTTGCTGTCAATTCTAAAATTATTAAGTGAAATCTAAAATTTTTATCTGCGGTCAAGTCTAACGCTATCAAGTCTATTTGCTCAAGTCTAAAAAGTTAAGAAACATTAAATTAGAATTTTAATTCTAAACTAAGACTTTATTTGAAGATACGTATGACATGATTAAATATCATTTTAAGTTATATAGCGACGTATTTGAAATTAATAGATTTTTCACGAGAAGATATTTAAATGAAAAATCTGATTTCTGAAATTTAAAAGTCTAAAGAAAATTAACGGTTGACGAAAAAAAAAAAATCTTCGCCTTATCAGTTCTAAAAATGAATTAGGTAATATAATTGGAACATAATTCATGCATGTTTCGTCAAATAATGAATGCCTTCGTGAAGGACATTTTAACTTGATTTTTATAACACTGTGGATGCTATAAGAGCCCTACCATTTTATATACACATTTACACTTTAAATAATGTGGGATGTATAGCTAAAGGAAGAGACGTGGGTTATTCACGTAGGGCAAGCAACAAAAAAGAGGACGTATAACACAGCTCGTTGACTCTAGATAAGTGACGTAGAACAGAGTCTTTGAAGGGGTAGTGTTTAAATTAAAATTAGGAATTAAAAGGTTCATTGGGAATTAAGTTAGTAGTTTTGTTACTGATTGTCTTTCATATTTCACATGATAATTTGATATTTTCGATTTGACTGCGTGTATCAGATAAATACACTTTCAAGGTACATCGAATAATTCAACTCTGGCTGTGCTGTTCAAAGAGTATATTAAATTAGATATGAGTTATTAACTTTCATGTATATTATAGATGTATATTACGAGTAAGATGACTTTCATCGTATATAACCAACTGTTCACCAAAGAAAACAGAATTAATTTCACAAGGAAAGCTGTAAATAATCAACAAAGGATGCAGAAATAATCTAAAAATGTGTCTATAACGTAAACTGTGTGTAACGTCTTGCTTCCATTGTTTTTTCGGGGGGGAGGCGGAGGTAGGTGCAAGTATTTTTGCGGTTTTATTGTACACACTTAGACAAAAAAAAAAAAAAAAAAAAAAAAAAAAAAAAAAAACGACGCACCACGACGTACGGAGAAGATATACGGCAAACTGGACACAAATTGATATGCATACAGGTTTCGACGGAAAAGGCAAAATTTTACATTTTGGCTGCCAATGAATGCACGGTTTTCGCTACAGCACATCTGATCTGCGCAACTGGCAGGATATTTAAGAGGAGAAATTATGATTTCAGGTCATAAACTCTTCACGAATTTCATTCCGTGTATTCTGGGAGACAGTAACTATGCCTCGCATACAGGTGCGCGAACGATGTACGCAGATGTCAGAATTTGAGAGGGGTCGTGTAGTTGGGCTCAGAAGCCGGTTGTCCTTATCGGCGAATAACTCGACATTTGAGCAGGAGCGATGTCACTATTAGACAATGTTGGCAGGAATGGATGAACCAGGGCCTCACACAGCGTCAAGAAGGAAGCGGTAGGCCTAGAGAAACGACAGAACGTGAAGACCGAGCAATCGTCACAGCGGCATTCACAGCCCCAGATACATCATTATCATCGATTGTACGTGCAATTAGTGCTTCAGTCACGCAAGGACCACTCATAGACGGCTCACAGAAAGGGGGGCTGAGGTCCCGGCGCTCCTTGCGCCGACTAACATTGACCTCTGCACAACGTCAAGCCCGTTTGCAGTGATGTCGGCCTCATTCGCACTGGAATGTCACTGACTGGAGTAGAATAGTCTTCAGTGATGAGTCCCGCTTTGAACTGAAGCCCCGATGACTAACGAAGGCGAGTCTGGAGACGCCCCGGACAGCGGTGTGATACCAACCTGTCTGCCTTCCGGCAGACAGGCCGACAACCAGGAGTGATGGTCTAGGGTACCATTTCATTTCATAGTAGGACCCCTTTGGTTGTCATCCTTCGCAACCTTACACCACAGCGATACGTCGACGAAGTTCTAAGGGCCTTTGTGTTGCGCTTCATGTCACGCCACCATGGGCTTACATTTCAGCAAGATAATGCCCGCCCCCCCACTGCACATGTTTCTACTGCTTGCCTTAGTGCTTCCCAAACATTACCTTGGCCAGCAAGGTCGCCGGATCTCTCTCCTGCTGAGCACGTTTAGAGCATTATGGGCAGGGCCCTCCAACCAGCTCGGGATGTTGACGATCTAATGCGTCAGTTGGACAGAATTTGACACGATATCCGTCAGGAGTACATCCGCAACCTCTATCAATCGATGCCATGCCGAATAACTGCTTGCGTAAGGAGCAGAGGTGGACAAATGCGTTACTGACTTTTCACTTTGTGGAGCTCTATCACTTCAATAAATCATCCAATTTTTCTCAAACTGTAATCATTTGTTTTTCTGTGCATGTACATCACGTCTACCGATTTTTGTCCCATTCGGATAACTTCTTGGTGCGTCGTTTTTTTGTCTAGTGTATTTAACGCTCTTAAATTTGGAAACGTCATTTCTGCGCTCACAGGAAGTAACAGGGCAGAATGGAATTGTCCAGAATTCTGGTTCGGACGATCCATGTTATTTTCAAATGTTTAGCGAAAAATGAAAGGTGAAGGTACATAACAGCATATAAGACATTATCTTTTTATAAGCATGATTTTTAACACAGTGGGACCGAAACTTGTTGAAGGACAAATGGTATATACGGCAATAATGTTAGGTCTGAATGGACATAATCATATTAGTTTCTGTGCTTATATACAAGAGCAGCTCGAACACCTGAGAAGGCCAGGAAGAATTCAAGAGCCTGTTGAAAAGCAAAGACAGTGGAGACAAGAATATTGTGGCAAAATTAGCGAGACAGTTTAAAATTCATACGACAATAATGAAAAGATGGATTCATGACTTTGGATTTGTGGTAAATTTTCACACCTGGTACCAGGTGAGAGTGATAAGGAAAAGAGAGTGAAATGCTATATTTTAAGTCTTGACCGGTAGAATGTACGAGGAGTTTTGAGCCAAATAGAAAATCGAGATGAGATTCTGTACAAGAATTTCAATGACGCACAACTGTTTTTAAGCAAGAAAGTTTACCGGATCCACTCAAAACAGGGATTACATTCACAAAAATTTTGGCTAAGTGTTGTAAAGGAATTTCAGTGGAGTAATGTAGAGAGATGCTAAAATTGAATTAAACATTAGATAAGGAGATGTATTGCCAATAGAACTCTAGACTTAGACCCCGTCCTGGGTCCTCAATGGGAGCGCCTCTCTGGGTTTGTTATCTAACATCCAGTGACCTCCCTCGTCCAGGCGGCGCAATCCCCGCAGTCCTTACCCGGCTTTATAGAAAGAGTGGGGCAAAGCTTGAAACGCTAGCAAAAGACGATGGAAAATGAAACGCTTGACATCTTTGCCTCCGGGAACGACTCCTTCGGCAACTAATTTTCAACTTGGTGCTCTGACCGCCCTGTCAGTCCCCGTCACTAGGACTGAGGAAGACAAACCCCCGAGGACTCTGGCGATAAATCGACAATCTAGCTCCATGACAGCCGGAGGAAAGACACGACAGTACCAGTACGGTCCCTGGGCAAGCCCAACGAGGACTCAAATCTTGTGAAATCAAATTATATACCTCCATGGTTGAGACTGCCTAAATTCAGATACTAGCCAGTACTTGCCAGGAATTCTCCTGAGATAATCCCCGGGGGGTCATATTGCCAACAATCTGACCGTCTTTGTGAACAGAAAGAAAACATTCATAGTAATGAATCGTCAAGGAGTGACATTCCGTTAAATCTATATAAGTCGCCATATCGTTATAATCGTTCAGAGGAAGTTACAAAAGTTTGGTTGGGAGTTCGTATCCCATCTTCCGCATTCACTGGATATTGTTGCAACAGATTCCTACGTCTGTTGATCATTGCACAACTTTCTTCAACAAGGTAGCAGTCCGACAATGTAAAGGATCTTTGTGGTGGAATGGAAAGAAAAGTTATCCAGTAACAGAAGGTTAAAGACAATGATGAAGAATTTGGTTTAGTATCGATTCAACTTGTTCTCAACAATTTGGTTTCAAACTCAGCTTCAGCAGATAGAGGGATTCAGTTATTTTATTCCCAAATGAGCACGATTTAAATAATTTTCTTTACCGCATTATAACGCAGCCTGCGTATTTTATAACTCCTTTTATTTGACTGACTCCTATACATGTTACACGTTTGGAAAACCACGAAAGCACCCATGCAGCCAGCTTATTCACCAGGATTTGAACCCTCGACCAAGCGATCAGTGTTCAACGGATTTTACCGCTCAGCCGCTGGTGATCGCAAAAATCAAACACGTAGCAAGCATGCTCCTCTGGAATTGAACTCAAGTCAGTATTCAGTGGTCATAATCGTAAGTCAGTATTCAGAACTTTCATTATTCAGTGGTCTTAATCATTCAGCTACTGGTGGGCTGATGCTTAGTCCACCAAGCGAAGATTGCATAGCCCTCCAACCGAACATGGGCACCTGGAAGCCCGAATTTGGAGTTTGCTTTCTTATCGATTTCATATTTTGTAAAATTTTAGCGAATTTTTGATTAGCAAACTCAACGATTTCAAAGCGAGTAGTGCCAATACTCAGCGGAATAAAAACATTTTTATCTCCAGTACCTTGAGATTGTCTATCGGAAATTTTAGAAGATATGCTGTTTTTAAATATCTTGTGATTTTGCTGTTGAATCGAATTTGATGTGGCGTAAGCTCCAGGAACGTGATATTTAATGAATAAGGTAAACACAAAAAAAGTTAATAATAAAAAGTCAAAAGAAATTGTGAAGGTATCTTAGTAAGAAAACTTAACATTGATATGATGAACTGAGAAAACATTGGAAGGGGAGGGACATAAAAATATATTCCACTATTTAACGCTGCATTGGAAATCTAAACGTATACTGTTATACTGCTTTTAAAATTTTTGTAATTTTGCTGTTGAATTTGTAGAGACATTAGGTTATTTTCGATGCCAGGAAGTTGAAGAAATGAACAATACCCTTCCCGGTACTCGAACCTCGGACTCTCGAATACGCGCCGAGTGTGCTGACCATTACACAACGAAGGCATGCAATGAAGGCGGGAGAAATACGTTATATACTTCCCCTTTCAAAGGGCGACTGGGGATTAGGGGATCCAATCGCTAAATCCTGGTGCAGAATCATCATCCATCACCTTTTTTAGTTATGGCGCCACTGTAGAGACATCGGGTTATCTTCGATGTCAGGAAACTGTAGAAATGAGCAATGCCCTCACCGGGACTCGAACCCCGGACCTCTCGAGTACGCGCCGAGTGTGCTGGCCATTACACCACGAAGATATGCGAAGAAGGCTAAAGAAATACCTTATAAATTGTATAAGGCGTAAGTGCAAAGAAAATGGTGCTTAATAATAAAGCTAAAAAGATAAAAAAAAAGGAGGGTTAGTAGGAGTGCGAGTAACAGCAGACTGACAGATTGCGAACTTAAAAAAAACCTTAATAAACCCTTTTGTGCGACCGTTAAAAATCTGAAACATTTCAGCTTTTTTTGATTTGTTTGTTTGTTCAGTTGTTCTGAATTTAATTTGGATTTATTTCTTTATCTCAGATTCATCGTAATTAGATTCGCTGCTTTCTTTTGTTGCATGTTTCTCACATTTCCAAATCGAATCTCTCCTGCGTCAAGATCTGAGAAAAATTCTTGGAAAAATCCAAGCTTGAAATGTTTTTGCAATTAAGAGACTGTTCACGCTTCCTTCTAAGTTCACAGCGATGCTATTAAAGTCGACAATATTTTTTTCTGGAATAATTAGGTGCTGTACAATTGTTCGGTCGGCTACATATGGAGAGGAAATTCATCTTGCGTGTTTCAGATGAATCAAATCTGTGAAATACAAGCCAAGTTCGCTTACCAATGTTTATATTCCATGTTTTTATGCCATATTAATATATTTTTCCTTATTAGGCTTTCAAGATTTCTTTTCAGATTGAAATATGTTTATTTGCTTTCGGAATATAAACAAGATCAAATTGGTATCTGAAGTCAAAATTCACTGGAAATGTTTTTTTTTTTTTGGCGGAATGCTTTCGTTACCTTTCATTATTTAAATACAATGTGAATATAAATTTCACAATTTTCATTACAGTGCAGATTTTCTTTCTGCTGATTCATTAAGGGAGAACAACACGTTCATTGAAGGTGTTGTTTTTCTAACTTTTTAGTCCACCATGAAGTGAATCATACACAATACAGTTTTTGGTGTAGATGTAGAGATTTTTACTGGAATGACTGGAGAGAAGTTGTCAATAGCTTCCGGAAATTTATATTGCTTTATTACATAAATAGCCACCACATCATGTGCTTGGATGTAACTAACGTCCTTCGTCAGGTACGTGTTCGCATGACATTGCAGGTTTTTGATAAATCGGTTTGTTGGTGCACTATTGACTTTTCTAATTGCGTGAATGATATGTCTTCAAGAATCCCTAACTTTTTACAAAAAATACCTTTACTCTTAAAGCAGTTTTACGAAAGAAATCTGGACTTCTCAAATAGTATAAATATAATAGTTACAATTTATACAGTCATTACAAAATGTTTTCTATTTTCAAAATTTAGTTTTGTGTATTTCGAACGAATATATCAAAAATATTTTACTAGATATAATATTTTATGACATATGTGCTCCTTTGGAAAAAACGTGTCTCAGTTTCCATCGAAATACGTAAGGATTTTCTAGGAAAATAACGCTCATCTATGATTGATTTGTTGGTTGGTTTACTAATGATGCCAAAAGCCAGAATTTTTTTCCTTTCCTATCCACGTTGCACATCAGGGAAAACCACAACAATTCCCATCTAGCCAGATCCAGTTACCTATTTTCAGCGACTTTACCACTTGGCCGAAGGTGGGCTTATCTGTTTAAAGGGAGGACGTTTTCGTGTTTTTTTTCCTGAATAAAACATGCTCAGGTTGGATTATGTGTTTATGGTAAGACAAATTAAGGATATTTTCCTTAGAAGAGTGATATCTTCTAAGAAAATTCCCTCGAATTCACGATCAACTTGGGGAAAACACGAAATTTCTTGCAACCAGACCGTTCACCAGAAGTCAAGCTCAAGCGAATTACCATTATATAATAATTTCAAGTTTCACAAAAGCTATTCGCACATTTTTTAAACGATTTTCATGGCATTTACAGAAATACATTGCTTAAAATTTTTGTGTTGCAAAAGTTTTTATTTGATAACTTATCTATTCTTTACTATCTTTCTGCACCGAAATTTGCAACAGAATAAAGCTTTTTGCAGCATCGCAAGATGCGTTTTATCCCATTCCTCTTGAACAGTCCAAGGAGGGTTGTAGGCCCACGTTCGGACAATTCGCTTTTGAAAAGTACAAAAAAGCATTAATTCATAGTTGATACATCAAGAGATTCAGTAGGGATATGAGTGAAGGGTATGGCCTTGAAACCCGTTTTTTGTTCCATCTTTTTCCAGGAAATTAATTGTGGATTTTGACATGTGACTGCTTGCTTTGGCTTGATAAAGTTCAACTGATTGGTGACACTGTGGGTAAAGATAAGGTATTTTAGTAAAAACTGGGTATAAAATGTTTTTGGTAATATGTGGAGTTAATACTAACATTTTTATCCAATCTCTTTATTTTTAATTTACCGTTATTTGAAAAACCAGAAGCAATCCTAAATCCATTTGGAAGCCTTTGTTTAGATTCTTTGAAACATGTTTTAAGACTTTTTTCTCCTCTTTGATGATAATAAATGGATATCTTTTTATTGGAGTCATTTATAAATACACCCAAGATTCATCTATTGTGACACCATTTTTCCATTTTTGTTCAGATAAATGTTTCGCCTAAAGAATTCTGCAGCGCGTTCTGAATTCGTCGATATTCGTGGAGAAAGACGATGCACATTATGATTTTCCCCTTTTAATGATGCAAGAATTAATCACCTTTTTTACATTTGACACTGAGTATTTTAATGATTTTGCAACTGCCCTTTCAATTGGCGAATTTTTTTTAACGTTAAATATCTTACCATTTGCAACGTTCCAAACATTCCGTTTTTTTCATTGGATATGTATTTTCAACATTTTCCCCTTTCTTATTGATAATATTACATATCGTAGCTTTAGATATCGAAACATCATGGCTTTCAGCGCGTTTTTCAATAAGTAGATACGAATAATTTTCCTCGGAAAAAGCACAAATATAGTCTTCCATTCATTGCTTCTTTAAAAGCGACATTTTGCATGGAAACAAACTGTTAAGTAGCAGACGATATTTTATGCTTTCAAAAACATAATTGCTCTTAAAAAAATAAATTTTCAAACAGGCGATTGTTTTTATAGAAACGCAAAAACATCTAAAAGTGTGCTAACAGCCTCTGTTAATTGCTAGATCGCTTGTGAATAGCTAAATTTGAGATTTACCTAGTGTTAAAATATAAAATGGCTGCATGCTTCTCTTCTGTCTCATAACTTTAAAAATTTCTAATTAAAACAACCATCTGCAAATCCCAAACGGGCTCTTTATAGAGTAATTTGAGTTTTCTGATGAATTTATTTCCCAGTTCGTTGGAATTATTTTTACAACCACCCCCTAGTTTCTTTCTCGATTATTCTGACCTATTTTAAAGCGGTTTATTTTGTGATATGAAATCTTTACGATTTTTCTAAAAATAATCGTGCAAGAAATCCTACTTTATGAATTCATCTAAAAAGTGAATTTACAGCAAAATAATATCTTTGACCCTTTCATAAAAATGTATTTCAGATACTTCAGTTATTAACCTCAAGTATATGACAAAGAAGGGTTAATAGCCTCAGAGAAAAATCTCAGGTTTTATTGGAGAAAGATAACATTTCCCCCCCCCCTTTGGAAATGCGTTTTATATTGCTACTTGAGAAAAAAACCAACAAAATTAAAAAATAAAAATGTGATTTTCCTTTTAAGATGAAAATGTTGCCAAAGTGTATTTTTATAGAGGAGGGTTTCGCAAAGATAACTATCATATCTCGTCGCCAGAGTGCAGTTACGTCGATTTCGAAATGAGAAATCTGTTTCGAACTTCCTTGGTAATTCCTCGGCGCTGCTATATTTTTAGTTACTTGAAAGTCATCGTCTCAAAATGTATGCATATTTACATTCAAGACTTGTCTCGTTTTGTGAGAAAGTACTTCTGCATTTAAAATTGTCGCTTTTTGTCGCCTACGCACATTTCTAATATAAAGTTCCTAGGAAAATTATTCATTAAGCGCTATGTTAATTTTTCTTATAAAAGCGTAAATAAATTTAAAGTACTTTCACCTGTTCAGTTTGTAAGTATACTTAAAATGCAAGATCCGAATTGTTACTTCCTTGTACGCAGTAAAAAGGAAGTATCGTAATCGCGAAAAATTTCGGGTATCATATTTCAACGAAAATATCCATTTTGACCACCATAGAATGCAAGTTAACAATGTCTTTGCGTCACATCTGTACGTAAGAATAGAAAAAAGGGCTCTTTTCCTCCCAAAAAAATTATAAAACTGATTTATTCAAGCCTATTTTAAAGCGGTTTATTTTGTGATACGAAATCTTTCTGATTTTTCTAAAAATAATCATGCAAAATCGTTAAAATGGATTCTAAAGATAATTTTTCGTGACGTCTGTCGTATGTACGTACGTATTTAACTGATTGTACGTAATTTGTTTATGTATCTAGCATAACTCAAAAATGAGTAGCTTCAGATCGTTGAAATTTCCTATATAGGACTGCTATAGCATATAGATGTGCACCTCCTATTTTGGTTGCAATCGGCCGCACCAAAAGTAAATAAGTATATGTTTATATATCCACTCTGTTACTCGGCTCAGTGAGCTCAGTTTCTTTATTCTTATATGTTTGTAAATTGTGCCGTTTTTGCTTTAAAAATGATAATGATTGAATTATGTTGTTCTCATCTTCCGGTTAAGATTTTTATCCCTTTAGTTAACCTGCATGCAATAATTGTGGAATTATCAACAATTTAAATTAAAAGTTGTTTAAGTGCGGCTAAGCCTAATTATTTTTAAGATAGCAGCCATATTTGTTTACATTTAAAATTTAGCAGAATAGTGGATTTGTTGCGAATCTAAAGAAACTAAGTTTCGCAACGACAAAGATAACGCGTTCTTTTATTATTGCGAATTAAATCCTGCTTAATCCATTTTGGAATTTACTCGGGGAAATAAGAGCTTAAGATTTACTTCGTAATTTTTAATATAGATATTTTGAAATTTTATGTATGTTTAACTTGTCGCGAAATGAGAACTGAATTAATGGAATGAGAAATACTGAATCGTCTGTGAAAAACTTTCTTTTTTGTTTGCTTAATTTCTTTTATACATCGTTTTAGATTTATTACATTATAGTATTTAAATAGAACATGTGAAAACGATTAGATAATTCTTCAGATGATATAATTTTTGTGCATTCTGTGTTATAAAATGATTGAGATGTCACGCTGTTAAGTGAATCTAGCACCAGAGTGTTGCTATGGTAAACAAATATAGTGAATTTTAAAGAGCGCATTTATTCTATTGTGGTTTATGAGCTGTCGACGAAGTAGATTTAATTCAATCCAGTAAGTTTAAATGAAATGCAAAATGAGTATAATTTAATATTCCGTAGAAGGAAGTCATGCGGTTTACACATCAGATTTTTTTTTTCTATTGTAAGACAACACATGATAAAAATTTTCTCTAGAAAAATAATATATGCCAAATTCATACTTCCCACAATAAAATGTATCTCCAATACTGCAAATTTTTTTCTAAATATAAATCATCTTTCTTAGGCTAGACATTGCAGTACATTAAGAAGAAATCATTTTTGAAAACCTTTTATTGACAATACTTATTCTGAAAACAAGAAATTTGTTTTAACAGATAAGAAGAGTGCATTTTCTATGGAAGATGGCCAGCTTTGGCGCACATATCTTTATGTAGAAAATTGTTTGGTATGCCCTGTCTCACAACGGAAAAGGTCTCATGATTGGTCTAATGAAATTGATAAGTGTATGTGCTGAAATTATTTGCTAAATCTTTACAAATACCCCTTCCGTCTTGCGGCCGACTGATAGATAGCTGAGCATTCGTTTTTCAATCTGAATTTGAATACCGAAAAACGGTAGTTGCAAAAATGCTTCTGTAGTTTTTTTCTCCTGTGCAGTTTAAATTATGAACCAGTTTTCCCCTGAAAACCTTTCACGAAGGAATTTCTGGACTTAGCAGAGAGAGTGTGTAAAAAAAAAAAGAAAAAATAAATAAAACCCAATAGGTTTTAAATTTTAATGCTCACCCAAAAGCGTTTTTAAAATTTTTTTGTCTTTCTTATTAAACGTCGTTTTCTTCGCATTTATGTCATATACAGTTTAACAGCAAAATCACAAAATTTTTAAAAGCCTTATAGGAGCATATGTCTAGAATCCTTGATATAGTGTTGGCATGAATTTTCATATTTTTTCAGTCTTTTCTTACTTCATCGCATCAATATTCACTTTTCTTACTAAGATGGCTAAAAAATATTTTTTTTGTCTTTCTTTTATTAACTTTTTATGCATTAACTTTATTTATTAAATATCGTATTTTTCGAATTTACTCCACAAAAAAATTCAATTCAACAGCAAAATTACAAAATATTTAAAAGCAGCATATCTTCACAATTGGCGATAGAATGTCAGAGGTTTCCGTACATACTTTTATATTCCTTCTATTATTTCTTTAAAAACTAGCTGCTTTCTCTGCGCTCCGCGTAGAATAGTTATCATATTTCAATGAGTTCAGCTAGTGTAATTCGTAAAAACATTGAATATTTCTAATTGGACATCTCATGATTATTTAAACATGTTACATATATACATGTTATGAGTCGCATTAAAAAGCAGAAAAATATTCTTGGGAACTATATTTATTGCTTTTAAATGGCTTAGTTTATTACTCGATAAGCTTTCAGATTAAATCTGAAAGTAACTTAAGCTTTACTGAATAGCAACAAGCTGGCGGGTGAAAGATAAAAGTGTTTTATTTCCGGCCAGAACCAAGTCAGTGAAATGTGAAATGCGGGGAGGCCCGATCCGCCTAGTCTTTAAAAGACCAAATGATCTTAAAAGGGTCTTCCTTTCTCAAACCAAAGCGACGAGAACCAAATCAGTTAACTAAAACTGAAAGATAAATATATTTTCCGGAGAATAACAGTCGCTCGCGCTGGAGATAAAAATGCTTTATTTCGAAAATGCTGCCACTGCTTGCTTTTAAATCGCTAAGTTTGTTAATAAAAAATGCAGGCTCAACAGCAGCCGAGCTGTAAAGTCGCTGAACACTGGTAGTTTGGTCCGGGTTTCAAATGCCGGCGACCGGGCTGGCTGCATGGACGTTTTCGCGGTTTTCCTTATGTGCAACATATATAAGTTGTTGTAAAAAAAAAAATAAATAAAAAAAAATAAATAAATAAATTGCACATACATACAGAAGTTACGCAAAAAAAAAAAAAAAAAAAAAAAAAAGGAAGATCGTCCGAACGGTTTCGGGAACGCTAAAAATGGATACTTCCTTTGAAATACGATACCAGAAATTTTTCGCGTTTACAATGTTTCCTTTACTTAGTACAAGAAGTAAAAATGGATGAAATAATTGACTCCCCCCCCGATGTCTTAATTAATATGAATTTATTTTTCAAAACTAGAATTTTTAACAGTTAACTTTTTAACAGTTAAATTTAACTGTTATTAACTATTTTTAACAGTTAAATTTAACTAGAATTTTTAATTTAATTTAATTTACGAAGACACTAAAGTATTGCAATTAAGTAAGTGTTTACCATAACGCATAAATATATCGCAAATTTGGGTGGCACGTTTAACTGGCTATGTTTCTAATTGAATAAGATAAACGCATTTCGAGAGAAAGAATATTGTTTACTTCTCGAAGCTTTGTGAATTGAAATCGTGAAAGCGGGACGCCTCTGGCATTTATTTTACAGCATCTCGGTCATTCCTCTATATAATAAGGCACGATCAGTCAGACGATCCAGTCATTATTTTTTTGTTGTCTCCTTTCAAGAAGGAAGTACTAACTTCAAATAAGCGACGAAGAATCAATGAATCTTCAAGGTTGCTTCAATTCAATGAAAAGCTTCGAGTTACGCGGCATAGTCTACTATTCAGCAGTTCTCTTTTGTAGTTAACTCGCTTGTTTGAAGTTAGGAACAAAAATAGGAGGATGAAGTTTTTAATTCCTGAATATGATTTGCTATTTCGACGCCCTTCTTTTTGAGATACAATATTAGCTATAGAAGTGATTGAGTAAATTATTTATTGCTGTTACAAAGCAGCATAGGCTGGGCAAGGTAACATTATTTTCTTTACATGTACTGTATAAAACACCTAGAAGAAAGTCTTATAAAGACACTGAAATTTCAAATAAACTGAAAAAAAAAGTAAGAAAGTCTAATTTAATGGACTTAAAAAATATTTAAATAAAAAATTTTTTTGCATCGATATTTAAAATTTTCATTTTTTTCTCCGATTAAAATTAAATTATTGCTTATTTAAAATGGGGAAAATAGCTTTTACTTATATTTTAGTAATTTGCCAATATTTTAGGATATTGTTTATGAAAAACAGGATCGTATTTGCGCTATGCGAAAAAGTAATAACTGTTAAACTAATGCACATCCAAGCCGGTTGGTCATCAGTAAGGAAACCAATTATGAATCATAAATTTTTACGCAATTTTTTACTCTTTCCTAGCTGGGTTACTAATCTGACCTGCTTCTGTTGAATTCAGACCTCGTTTTAGAAAATTAGTAATGACGGAATACGAAACATAAATATATATATTTAAATTTTTAGAATTATCTCCTTAATGTTATTAAAGTTCGAAATGCTTATGCTAATGAACTTTATGTCAAGAACACAGTACAATGTCTTTAATTAGAAAGATAATAAATTGTTTAAATTTCCTGAAAAAAAAAGAGGGTAGATATTTTTAGTAAATTGATAAATGCAATTGTTATGCTGGAAGAAAATGTTTTCAACCTTCTATTCAAGCAGTAATGACATTTAAAACTCCAACATACAGAATAAAACTACTGCACAGACAGTCAAGTATTCCGTTGTTTTGTACTTTTTTTTTTACATATATTAAGGAGAACGTAAAAATTACTTCGACGAGCAATTTTGACTAAGAGAAGAATAATACATTAATACTTTGCAAAATCTAACACCTAAATGCGAGGAACCTCGTGCACAGATAAGCGAATAATCGCTTGAGTTCGTGAACAGAGACGTAAGACTCAAGAAGGATTAATTACCCTTTATTTCTGAAAATAAGAATTAACACAGTCGGCTTCTATCTCAGAGCGTACAGCAAAGCCTCCACTTCGGCTGGAACTCAAAGTAATAAGCACTAAAGCTTAACTAAAAACATACAGCCGAAGCTATCAAGATTCTAAGTAGTTGGTCCTAAATCTTAATTAAGTTGGCGAAGCTATTTAAAGGCCCGAAGCAAAGAACCTCTATGTAAAGAAGGAAAGGCTCCATAGACGTAATGTAAACCACTTTGTCTGCAACGCCGCTACAAAGAAAAGGGAACATTCGCCAAGGGATTTGGCGACGGAATCTGTTGGCGAGAATTTCCCCTCTGTGATGTGCCAGTTCTTTGGTACCTAGCCGACATTTTCCCCCTCCGCGACGTGTATAGGAAATTGAGGAACACGGGTTAAGATGAATCGTTCTTTGACTTGTCGCGATAACTTAAACTCGGAAATGATGAAATATTAGGTGAAGTTTCACTTTCACTGGCTGTTGAACTTCCATTGTCCATATCTCTACTTGAAACCAAAGAACCTATTCTTTGTTTAAACTCTTGCTAAACGTAACGGTCGAACCTGTCCAAACCAACTTCGACATTCAGCTTCGAGCTTTGGCGCTTTTGGGCGACAGATATTTCACGCATGCGCAGTTGTTTCCCTTTCCGTTGGAAGGAAGCCACTTCTGCTTCTGCGAAGTTTTCCTTCTTAACAGTACATATTCTTTGCCCGAAGTCCGACCGAGCTCATCAACAGCTTAGAGAGAGACGTAGCCAAAAGGCGAACGCGAGCTAGTCAGAAATTCTGCCTCTCTAACGAAGTCGTTGAAACTTCGACTTAAATAGTACTCTTACTCATTCGCATTAAACGCGGTTCTGAAAACACATTCAGGTAGGAAATTGTAAGCTAAAAATAGAAAGGATAGGAAGGTAGTTTTAAGTAAAGATAACTGTTAAAAACTTAGGATAAACCTTACAAAATGAATATAAAATTTAATTCATTCTTGATAACTCAGTACTTATGTGGACGGTATAGAAGAGGATATTTCTCGTTCATCAAAAGTCAAGCTAAGAAAACAGCTCCTTTATAGTAAGAACTTTACAGTAACGTTACCTCAAGCACAGTTACTTAATGGTAAATCTATAAAAAAAAATATCGTCTTACATGCAACAGCAAATATAATTTTTTTTAACCCCCGTACACTGTTGCTACTGCTCGCTTTGAAATCGTTGAGTTTGTTAATCAAAAATTTATTAAAGTTTTTCAAAATATGAAATAGATAATAAAATTGGGCTTCCAGATGGCCATATTCGGATGGAAAAGTACGTTATTCAAAATTGGATGGCTCTAGGTACCATTGTTTTATCCCAGTGCCAGAAACATACATGCATTTATGCATATTCTTCGTTATTTAATTTCTTTAAATATAATACAGGGCTCTAATATTTGATGGCAACACTTTGAAAAGTGAACCGACATTTATAGTGAACCAAGCAAAATGCCAAAACGAAATTAGCAATCTTTCAGGGCAAATTGCACCTTTAGACTAAAAATAAATAATCAATAACAAGAGGAGCTTCAATCTTGTATATTTGGCTACCGAGACATATACAAGCGTCTAGTGAAACAACAGTCGTCGCAAAAACTGACCACCGACTACATGGTAACTGAAAAAAAGTCAACTCTAAACGACTCTATAGTTACTCGTGAAGTTTTGTGCTTTTTTCTTTATGCAGCCGCTATCCACCGCACAAAACCAGGTTTGAGTGTACTAAGCCTTATTTAATGTAGGGAGCGTGTGAGACATTCGTACTCCATTTCCCAAGACACTTCCCATTAATCACTTTATTTTTTTAGAGTAAATTACTCAGTTCTTTGCTTTTCATAACTTCTGATGAGAAATGTGCTCGATATAAACCAAAACTCTATTTATACCATCAAAATAGCATACAAATTCGGCCCTATTTCTCATCGGATTCAAATTGGGGGGGGGGTGGAGGAGAAAGCAGCACATTTAGGAGTTTTTAGCCGTCGATAACTGAGATGACTGAGTCCATAACTGAGTTTTTAACCGCTTAACTGAGATGATGGATGGAACTTCATAGTGGAAATGAACATATATCTGAAAGACTACTTTTTATTATAGCACTAAAAATCATATGGATACTTAGTTCTTGGAGGAAACTATCAGACATTCAAAACGGAATACGGTAGTGCAAGGGGATTAGTTCGAACAGCCGTAATTTTAAATTTAAAATGTCTAACAAGTAGTAGTAACACATGAAACGTATAAAATTGTGCCATTCAGAAGTATCAGCTGCTGAATTAAATAAAAAAAATTAATGTCAGATGAATTCTGCTAACGAGCATATCATGAAAGCCAAGCCACTAACAATGCATGTAAAAAGGTTTTGATAGGTTTCGTCGATGTATATTTTCGTAAAAACTTGCATTTGAATTTAAGGTTTAGTTGTTCGCATTGCAAAAAGCATTTGAAATTATGTTTGAAGGAATTATTATATTAATGTATGTGATATTTTAAACGTTATTAATTTACAGCATATAGGTGGAGCGATCCGAAAAAAACCTCTACCTTGCATTTATAATGCATGCATGCATTTAAAATACTTTAATTTAATATTTACAAGTTGAAAAAAAATTCATTTAATTGTGAAGCGAAAACATTTTTTTTATTTATGACAAAACACGAAGAAAAATCGTCTAAGGAAAGGAATTCTCCCATAGAGAGCTTTCTAAAGAAAATTAAAGTATTAAATTTTTTAGCAGAGAAAACTACGAAACTACCATTCAGGCACCTTTATCGTCAGGATTCAAACTAGGCTGCTCCCAACAGCGGCCGAGTGGTAAAGTCGCTAGTCGCTGAACACTGGTAGTTCGGTCTGGGATTTGAATCCCGGCGAAAGGGCTGGCTGGATGGGGGCTTTCGTTCTTTTCTTCATTGTAACGTGTACAGGAGCCAGTTTCCCTTACAAAATCCTTCATGAAGGTTTGGCAGTAATTAAATAACACAAGTAGGCTGCTACTGCGTTCACCAGCCCCGAGCGTTAAGACGTTGAGCATTTGTAATTAGATCAGACTTCAAACCGGGCGAACGGCTTAGCTACATGGGAATTTCGATGGTTTTTCTTATGTATAACTTGAATCTGAGCCAGTATTTCTCAAAAAGTCCTTCCAAAGGCATCATTTCCCTTAGACAAACAGCCTTTGCAAGATTTGCTCTAATCCAAATATTCCAGTCCATCTATTCAAACTCGGCTGCAAGTTACGAACTTAATTTTTTCAATAAGTTGCCTTCAGGTCAGGTTTTAGCGTGACAGTTTGTTTTGTAGTTAACTATGCTGGTTTATTTGTAAACTGCAATTTGCATAGTTTCATATTGCATAGTCAATATATTTGCATAGTCAGATAACAGAAATAAAGGCTTTACAGCAGAAGGCGTTTTCTATCACTGTTAAGATTTTAAATTTATTGATGCAACAGAACTATTTAGAAGTAACTGAAATATTTTATCAAACGCCATCTAGTGACGACGAAAGCTGAAATGAGAAAAGTTCTCCAATATTATGTTTCCGTGACTCGAAAGTTAATTCTAAATGTTAGGTGTCCCGTTTTGGTGTTATGTTCTGCTTTGACGTATATTTCGTTTGCAACTGCTTCTGTGCTCTGTTATTAAATACTTTTGTAGCTAGCTGGCTTTGTGTTTGTTTATAGAAGAACGGTTTAAACCGTTGACTTGGCTTCCGACTTAGATGAATGTGTATTTATCCACACGGAATTTAATGCCAACTCAGCAAATGCATTTATCTGATCTCTATATACTATATATACTATGTTACGTGGGCACGGTTACAGGGCCCTTGTAAAAAAAAAAGGGTGCCTAATGAAATGCTAGGCAATTCTGTTTGCTTTTAAAAAAACCCTTACCCCAGAATTTAAGTTTTGGTTACTGGGTATCGGTTCAGTCTCTTACGGAGATTTAAAAAGCACCAACTCAGTTTCGAAGTAGCTTATTGTTTATTCGATATTCTTACAATACTCACAAAGCAGAATATGTTATGGTATGTGGCAAAATACCTATGTTAGAATGATGCTGTGGTAAAAATATACTTACTGGTGCCCCTTGGCGAAATTTGGCGATTTTTGGCGGTACATGGACACTGAGTTTGTGCAATTCTTTAACTCGTTATTTTGGCTTAGTGTATCGGGGTTTTGCTCCAAAAATCGCCGCTACACAAAGCCAAAATAACAAGTCAAAGAATTGCACAAACTCGGTATCCATGTACACATCGACCTGTATTCACTTGAAAAAACATCCCAGAATTGCGCAAACTAGGCATTACGCAGTCCCTTGACTTTGTCCATGTACATATAGATTTAAATTCACTTAAAAAGTCGAGCAGCCAACAAAAAGTATAAAATCTCAATGAACTGTATTTTAAATCAAACAATAAAATAACATAAAAAAGGAAGTTCATCTTAGCACTGCGCAAAGGAAATATCCACTTACCTTATTTACAAATTTCTTGTCTTCAGTCAAATAAAACTCCTTAACAGCATCCAAAAACTTCCTAAAATTATCTAAACTAAAATCTCTACACTGGTGTCGCCACATAAATTCACAAAAATATCCTCCGACGTTCGACCATACGCATTTCCTTCCTACAAACAGGAACTAATAATGGCTACCAAGTAAACCTTCATTTACTCATCAGTTAATTAATGTTTTCCCCCTTCACATTCAGCTATTTTATCGTGTAAACCATAAATTAAGCAACATACTTTCTAACCAACATCCAACAAGGATAAAATATGACATCACGAATTCACGAATTTAATTTACAGCCTCCAAATCATTTATCATTTGTAACGTAACATTTCTTCTCAGAAAATATTCCAAGAAGGCATTTCTTGCCCAGGCAGACATTCCTAATATGCTTTGACATACATTATCAACGAATCATCATAACTTTCAAAAGTTTTTCATGGATTACAATCGCGACAACCGAACTACTTAGGGATAATGGAACTGCAAAGGTTTTTCATGGCTTTTCTATCTGCAAGGTATGCCAGTTTCTTCTCAAAATTCAACCTGATTTCATTTCTTTCTAAGCAGTAAGCCTTGAACCATAAATGAATATTTAAATTAACCCACATTTCAGTCAGACTTAGGGGATCAGTGTCATTTCTTTTTATCCTGAGCAACAATTTTCTGCCGCCACACGAAGTCTGCTTAAGTATGACTATAAATGGTGTTTTTCTTGTTTCGGCAATTTGAAGAACCCCATACACGATATTTTACATACTAAATTTGTGGTTCACTTTCAAAAGCTTGAATCCGGCTTTTTCAAATGCTTTTGTTTTAATAGAAGGCTTATGTATCAGACTATAGTGATTCACTTTTTGTTTTTCTTTGACATTTTTAGCCCAAAGAGCGTTAGCCCAGAAGGGCTATTAATTTCGTTTTGGCATTTTGCGTTGGTCCTCTGTAAATGTCAGTTCACTTTTCAAATTGTTGCCACCAAATACTAGATCCCTGTGCTATATTTAAAGAAATTAAATAATGAAGAATCTGCATAAATGCATATGTGTTTCTCGCATTGTGATAAAACAACGGTACCTAGAGCCATCTAATTTTGAATTACTAACGTTTCCACCCGAATATGGGCATCTAGAAACCCAAATTTGGAATTTGTTTTGTTACCTGTTTCATATTTTGTAAAACTTTAAGGAATTTCAGATTAGCAAACTCAAAGATTTCAAAGCGAGCAATGGCAATACTGTACGGGGAGGGGAAAAACATTTTTATCTCTAGTGCATAAGATTGTGCATCGGAAATCCTAAAGATATGCTAATTTTAAAATTATTTTACGATATTTCTGTTTTATGGTTTAAGTGCGAAGAACATGATATTTAGTAAATGAAGGTAACCCATAAAACATTCAAAAAACGCCCTTTTGGGCGTAATATGAAATCAGAAAGCTTTCAGATGGTTTTTTTTTTTTTCCCTTTTCTTTTCTTTTTTTATTTTGATTGATGAATGACTGCTAACAAAGTCGTGGCTTTTCTGTCGGGCACTGCAGCAAGAAAGGTGTATTTAGTTTCTCAAATACCGCCGAAAATCTATTGATGCGGCAGAACTCTGGCAACGTTGGTTTTTCTTTTCGAGAATATGCAAAAATGAGAACGATAATTGACTTGATGGCAATAATAAATACAAGCGCCTGGCCCCAGCCACCACCCCAAGCTGTTACTGGACACGACTTGTGATGTCATATAGTGACGAAATGAATTCCCCGCGGCATACGCGCCAAAAGCTTGAGCCTCAGTTCCACAAATTCACATTTATACATAACGAAAGCAGTATAAGTTCACTTAACGTAAACGAAACAGATAATGAAATCTCTTCAACCTGACGTCATAAACGGCAACCAATAAGAACAGGGGTGGTGGCTGGGGCCAGGCGCTTGTATAATAAATGCTAGTCTACTCGCTGCAATTCAGTTGCTGAGTTGCATTTCCACCGATTCCAGGTCTTTCGAACATCGCCATGCACTTTTCGATTGACTCGATTAAAACTTCATTTCGTGGAACATTGAGGGTTACTCGGCAAGATGTTACACTCTTGTAAGAAATGCTAATAATACCATCTTCATTGTTTGATAGATCCCTTAAACCCATGATCAGACTATAAACTCCTGCGGAGGGGAAGGAAACTTTGTTTTAAAACTGCGGATTATAGGCGTTGTTAAAATTAAGAGACATAATAAGGTTGCAATAACAATTAATTTGGATATTGTTCAGAGTGACGCCAAAAAAGGAGAAACAGCTTATTGCGGTAGTGCAGGCAATGGTTGTCATTCGATGACGTACTTCCTCTAGGTAGACAGCTGTAATACTTTTCCCTTGCTAAGGGATTATCTGTAGTACTACTTATTATCTGTAGTATTTATTATTAGTATTTATTATTGTAGTATAGTAATTAGTATTTATTATTGTAGTATTTATTCTGTAGTATTTATTATTGTAGTATTTATTCTGTAGTATTTATTATTGTAGTATTTATTCTGTAGTATTTACTTCCGTTGGCATGATGAAATGTCTCCCATACCCTTAAAGAAGCCAAGTTGGCACAACCAAGGATTAATGGATATTGTTCGAGAACAATATCGGTTAATTGGTATTGTGATGTAAAAGTTGGCAATTGTGCGCTTTTTTTTTTTTTTTGTCGAATTTCGGCTTTTCCTCCTTAAACATATTAAGTATCCTTTACTACCATCTATCACTATAGATTTGTATAAAAACGTATATAGAAATATTATGTATATATATAGTTGAATAGATTTTCAAATCAAATTTTCTAAAATCTAATGTAAACAAACCATCTAGCTCTTTAAATGGCGAAAGCTTAGACCTATTTTTAGTACTTACGTAAGTATTAACGCAACCACATTGCCACAATTTGGCAACTTTTTATAGAGGAAAAATTACTTATCTGGTACAAGCTGAGAGTTTTGGCAACATTTTTTCAAAATGATAAATAAAACTATCGATATTTATCGTAAGCCGGAAAGCATTAGCAATAGAAAACAATTTTAGCAATTTAAAATACGAATTTAAATTCGTATTGCCTAAATTTATGTTCCTTGGAGATGATATATAAAAAAATTTCTAATAATAAATAATTGGTTTATTACTTGGCAGCTTTAGCGCAAATATTGGGATTTTTAAATGACTCATAATTATTGTTTACTTAAGATTTTCATTACATATATGTATAATTTATTATTAGTAGAAAAGTGTTTTTTATATATTTTCTCCAAGGAACATAAATTTAATTAATGCTATAAATTAATGGAATAAATCTGAGTCAGTATTTTAAGTTATTTAGATTTATATTGTAGTAAAGATATATTAACAAGCTGTATAGAAATACTATTTTAAACTGGAAAAATTCTAAATATTAAAATTAAGAAAAAAATTTAAAATACTAAAAACGTAGCCATTGTTATTGACCTAGAGGAATTGATTTGTCAAGGGGAACAAACCAATCCACTATCAATTAGCAATAACCAAATTAAATAAGTGTTTCATCTTTTTTGCAAATAAGGATCAAATTAGTTATTTTGCTAGAGTTAAATTATAAGCTACGAACAAAACTCAGAACTGAGAACAATAATTAGTCTGCTTGAACCAAAATACTTGCCATAAACATAACCGATAATAAGTAAGATTTTCTTTTTAATTTACGATACTTGTTCAAGAACTGAATTAAGTGAGAGCCTCACTTTAGAAAAAACATTCCCCGACACTGTCACAGTAAAACAAAAGTAAAAACAATAATAAATTATTGAGGCCTGTACAAATTAATAAAAAATAATTGAAAAAAGTACAAAAGGAGATATTTGAAAGCAACAGAAATATGTACAAATTAATACATTATTTTAGATTTAAACGCAAAATCAAAAGTAGGTATTTAAATACAAATTTAGGTACAAATCAATGCCAGAAAGGAAATTAAAAGTAATTTACTTGTTTACAAAATTTGTTTCAAATTTTGTAAACAAGTAAATTACTTTTAATTTTTACAAAATTTGTTTCAAATTTTGTAACTGTAAATGTACTCAGTGATGGAATGTAATAGGGTTGTCGTATTTAGTAGAAGGTAGTGGTTGGTGACATGTTGTACTCTATTTGAGGTATTGAAGCCGTAAAGTTGTCGCGGTAAACTTATTGTTTATTTAAAATTGTCGTTAGAGATTAGTTTCTTAATAAAAATATTTCATCAAACAGAAGAAATTAATTTATTTCTGGCTAATGATCTAAAAAGTATAAAGAAGAAGGTATCTTCACTGGTAAAGGGCTAGTTACCAGACTGAGAAATATGAAATAGGCCCGTTAATTAGTAAAAGAATAAAATGGCAAAAAAAACTTGTAATTTACGTTATATACGAAAATTAATTACAAAATTTAGCGCAAGTATTCGGCTTTTTAAATTACTCATAATTACTTCTTTACTTAGAATTTATATTAAAT
>KK116604.1:161015-203129 GCA_000611955.2 Stegodyphus mimosarum
TTTTTTAAAAGTATCTGATCCCTTAATATGGTACAATTTAAGATCATTTCTCTTATTGGCTAATACGCGTTAAGCAATTTTCTCTAGAAACAAAACTAGAAAAATATTGGAATAAATCCAAATATGCGCGCAAACTTGATACTTCCAACGAGAAGAATAGTTTCGTATTTAGCTGGTCGTGATTGCGGTAAAATATTACTAACTAAGAGAGGTTATCTCTTAGAGAACTTAAATTCCCTTAACTACCAGTCTAAATTGTGTTACGTTGGTCCGTGGTACTTTTTATTGTGCTATGTTGTAGTCCTAGAGTCTTTTAATGCTTTGAAAATGCTCGCTAGTATCAGAACCTACAAAATTATATTGGTGATTAACTTAACATTATGTTAAAAAATAATATTATGTTTAAAATGTTCAAATTCTACAGCTCGAAGTTCATTCGTTTTGTAGGCATTCCACGAATTCAAAACAACTGTACCAAGAAAGAAATTGGTCGAATATTTGCAGCCTGGTTTATCAAGAATCAATTGGAGTTACACAAATCAAAGCCGAGACCTTATGAGCGGCTTGTGCCGTCAAGTTTAATTATTGTCGGAACTAAATTGCCCTGTTTCGCGACAATTTTTATTTGTTGAAATAGTTGATAGCCAAATACGCAAGTACCCAAAATAAAATGATACATTTCAAACCTTTTTTATAATAATACTTTGGAAAACAAGAACGCGGCTGTAAGAAGGAACATCAACACATTTAATTACAGCAAATCATTCCTTTGTGCTGAAAATGATTTAGCGCATTTTCTCCTATACGAATACGAATGAGGATTATGAAGTTGCTTATGTGGCTCCCAGAGGAGCCTTAATAAGTTAGATAAGAAAACTGAGTCTTAGAGGGCACAGAAGTTTGACGAGCTAGCAGGTGAATCTCAGAGAATGGTCAAAAGAATGAGGTAAAGATGCGGAGATCATTGTTTCCTGTCCTGCAAGAGTGTCAATCAGATGGAAAAGACGAGAGACAGAAGTAGCGCCACACAAGAAAATATATAAAAGTCAGCAGCCCGAAGTAAGTTAGGAAACTGTGGTCTCTAAGCATATTGGCAGCAAATGATCTA
This sequence comes from Stegodyphus mimosarum, assembly GCA_000611955.2. Lineage (NCBI taxonomy): Eukaryota > Metazoa > Arthropoda > Arachnida > Araneae > Eresidae > Stegodyphus > Stegodyphus mimosarum. The sequence goes on from KK116604.1 coordinate 162,124, forward strand.
ACCAAATAATCTTTTGGAATCAATTGGTAATAATGGACTTCTAAAACATTTTCCACATTACAGCTAAGTGAAGAAACGCTCATCAAGTTTAGTAATGTGGTCCACTAAGCCAGTTTTTAAGTCATCAGTCATCATGGATTACTGTTATGGACATTTACATGTATTCTCATAATCTTATTCCATACTGCCTGAAACTTGTATAGTTGTAAATTTGAGTAATTTCTGAGACGTACAGAAAGTTAGTTGGCAAGACCACAAACTTTACCTGGGACTTATCTAACCCCTTCCAGTGCTTTAACGAGTATGACTCGTATTGAAGATTTTGTCCCAAGCATAAATCACGAGCCAGGCCCGTGAAAAGAAAGCTGGGCCAAACATAAACATGACGAGCCGGGCTCGTGAACATTAACATCGTAGTTTCACGGTAGTAATCGAACGCTAGTTCTTATCACAGTGCACCACAAGAGTTAGTCGCGATTCTCATAATTGCTGTTATAAAGCAGCTTTGTTAGTAAAATTTAATAAACCCCTACACAATGCAAAATACGAAAGATTTAAGTGAAAGCAGTTTGTTAAAGTTTACTTACTTGAAGCGTTGTTTATTTATTAAATATAATGTTGAAACTGTTATTTATTACAAATTATAATATATTTATAATATCTACGAAAGTCAGGAGGATTAAAGTTTATTTTCACGACAGCAGTATTGCGCAAAATTGACTATAACACAGGCATTTACGTTTCGGCTTGTATTGTCACTATTCTCAAACATAAGTCTAACTTGTTTACCCCGCGTTGACCCATAACACTTGGGCCCAAGTTTCTTCGAGGTAAATGGCACGGGAAGGGGTTAATATGAAATGGAAATGCGAGTCTGTGATTAACGAGAATCCCCAGACAACTTACATTATTTACACGGTTCACTATTTCCTCAAGTAAGGTGTTATTTGTTAAATCTTGCGCCTCCTGACCAGTTGTCCTATAACAAGAAAAACCCCCAGTATTTATTTACGTAGTATGGCTTATACTGAATTTATTCATTTAGGCTTAATAATTTGCTACGTGGTAGTAGTAGTATCCATAGTAACACAAAACGTATTAAACGTTGAGGTGTATGTACGAGGCGTATTCGGAAACTAAGTACCGTTTTGAAAAAAAAAAAAAAAATAGTAAAACAATTTTTTCGAATCCAATTTTACTTTTAAATGAAAATACATGTCTTAAACTATTTTTCAACATAGTTTCCGCCAATGATCAAACACTTGTCATAGCGTGTGACCCAGTTTTTATACCGCCGTCAAAGAGACTTCCCGCCAGTTTCGATAACCACGACTCCACAGCATTTATCGTGTTATCGTCAGATCCAAAGCGCTTGCCACCATGCTCGCGCTTCCTGTGCAGGAACAAGTGATAGTCGGACGGCGCCAAGTCCGGGCTGTACGGCGGGTGATCGAACTGCTCCCAATGAAACTGTCGAATTAACGATTGAGTGACACCAGCAGTATGGGACCGAGCATTGTCATGGAGCAACACAATTCCTTTACTGAGCATTCCTCTTCGTTTGTTTTGAATGGCACGCCTTAGTTTTATTAAAGTCTCACAATATCGTGCCGCATTAATGGTTTCACCTCTGGGAAGAAATTCAATAAGCAAAACGCCTTTCCTATCCCAGAAGATAGTGCACATGATTTTTTGTGATGACACTGCCACTTTGAACTTTTGTTTTTTCAGAGAATGAGTGTGTCTCCACTCCATCGATTGTTGTTTCGATTCTGGTGTGAAATGACATACCCAAGTTTCATCACCTGTCACAATTTGGTTTTAAAAGTTTTCTCCCTCATCACTGTACCGCCTGAGAAATGTCAGGGCACTACCGAGTCACTTTGTTTTGTGAACATCAGTGAGCATTTTTAGAACCCATCGGGAACACAAACTGTGTTTGCGATAATTCAAGCGGTCAGACACAATTTCGAGCAAAACAGTACGTGAAATTTATGGAAATCCCTCTGAAAGAGTTGTCATTGTGAAGTGTCTGTTCTCATGAATTGCTTCATCAAGTTTCCTTACCAAATCATCGGTGACAACAGAAGGCCGACCACTCCGAGCCTCGGCGTGGACATTTGTTCGACCTGCATTAAGAATTCTTACCCACTTTCTCACCATTCCATCACTTACCGCGTATTCACCGTAAGCTTCCGTCACTTGACGATAAATTTCGGCCGGTTTAACAATCCTCGCTTTCAAAAATTTAATCACGGCACGAATCTCACAGTCAGCGGGAGAACTAATTGTCTTAAACATTTTGAATGTGCACAGCAAAGTGAAAACACAACATAGAGCAACCCAAATGGCGACAATTGAAAGTCAGTGAACAAGAAAGAGTAGTGCGCATACGCGGGACGTCTACCACAGCGCTGCGACGGCGCTAGAATGAAACGGTACTTAGTTTCCGAATACGCTACGTGTATTCTATATGGGGTAAAATGTATAAGATAAAAGTTTTATATTGTGTAAATAATATCAAAAATTCAACTAATCACATTCAAATTACAGAAATAACTTCTTTGTGTGCATTTTAACAAAATATTTTTTTCAAAACTTAATAATAGAAAAACAGGAAGTAAACTTACGAAAACAATAGTGATAGAAGAAAATGATCCACATGTCTTTCAATGCAAGAAATAAAGTGCCAAGAGCAATCATTAAAACAATAAACTAAAACTTATCATCTTATTAGCTATGCAAGAGCCTAATTTGCGTTGATAAGGTTTCCTTTGCAACCAGAAATTGCGATTGTATGTAAATAAAGCGTGTCGACAGTAAGGCATAATGATTTGTCCTACTATTAAATGAAATGGGAGCAATATTTTGAAATCCTTTCATTTTAATTTCATTAAAATATTTTAATATCATTTCTTTCCACTTTGGTTTTGTCTTGTTTTCAGAGCATCGAAATTATTTTCAGAATTGGGAAGTGCTTTTTTAAAAATTTGCGGGCATTTTAAAGTTGTTTCCAAAAATTAGAAAATCTGTTTTCTTTGTCAGTAGGTATCATACCTAGTTTGTAACTTGCATTAGTCTATTATTAAAGAGGGAATAATACATTAGATTTCCACTTACACTGGCTCAGCAGTGCCCGAGTGGATAATATCGCTGAACAATAGTATTTCAATCTCCGTTCAAATCCAACCAACGGATTAGTTGCAAGCGGATTTTTTTCTTCATAACATTAATGCGAACCAGCTTCCCTTAGGAAAAAGCTCATCAGTGACAAAGCGGTAAGGTTACTAAATACTGGTAGCTTGATTCTGGTTCAAATCTCAGCGAACGAATTGCTGCATGGAAGGGAACTACTGTCACATACGGACCGGGTTGGTGAAACTTTTCTCGCCAAAAAAACTCCAGAATTTTACTTATCTAAATTTGTTGTTTACGTTTCAAACTTAAAGCCTAAAATGTCTGAAAAAACGGGGTTTTGCGCACGATTTGCGCTAAAAGTCCGAAATAAAAACAAAAAAAATTAAATAAGCGTGAAGTTTCTCGCCAAAAATGTTTGACGATAAATTTAAACCAAAATAACAACAATAAATTCCAAACAATTTCAATACAAATAAATTAAAAAAAAAAATAATGATAAAAGTTTACAATTCGGTGCCCCTTGCTTTGTGGCTATTCTTTTTGGACACCAAGATCGGCGCCAGGAAAGCCCTATTTCAAGTTGGTCCATGTACACATCGATCTATTTTCACTTAAATCAGGAGAATGATGACGTCATATAAGGTTAAAACAAAGTTACTCATTGACAAAATTGAATAAAATTTGTCACCAATCGAAGGGGCACCCAATTCTACACTACAGCACAAAACAACAACACATAATTACAACAATGCAAGAATTAAAATAGCTCTCTAAAAAATTAAGACAATAAAAAAGTAAATTCACTTACCATTCAAAATAGTTCCTCAAAAAGCTTTCAAACAAAAACTTGTAAGGACAGATATATCATGTATATAATCCAATATACTTTCATTACGCCAATCACACACAGCATGTGAACCAAAATGCCACGACTTAGCTATATCAGACGTCTTTCTACGATTCAAAATTTCAAACTTTACAATAATTTCTTCTAAAGTCAACTTACTGCAGGAAAATCAAACCTCAAACTTCGTTGAGAATCACATTCTTTACCCTCAACAATTTTTCTACAAATCCATCACATTTTTAATTTATTACAATTTCATTAACTCTTTTATAATTTACACTTTTAAAATGGCATAATTTAATTTCAACAGACACTAGTTTTCCTTTGTTTGACAGAAATGAAAAACATTTTGTTTGTTTATTCTGTTATTATCCCTTGTATTGTTATTTAGTTTTGGGGGCTACATAAGGAGATAATAGTTTCGATGTTTAATTTTAATTCAATAAAAATGGGTTATGTGTTTAGGGAAATAAAAAAAGAATATGAATATGATTTGATTGTAGTAGAGGAATATATTCATTTTATTTTTTTAGAAAAATGGTTTAAAAAAAAGAAGAGAAACACCCTGAAGTGAAACACAAAATTAACAAAGTAATAACCTTGTGTTTGGCGTGGTTGTAGGAAAAAATGTCACCCGGAAAATAAGGAACGGAAAGATAGGCACTAGAAAATTAGGAAACGGAAAACAAGTCACCATTCTTTTGCAATGGGAAAAACAAGGGATGTTTAGAAATATCGCCAAGATGGGAGATAAAAATTTTATCATAACAACTATACCTGCCGAATAGGGAAATCTTCTGACGATGATTGAAAGAAGATATGCAAGCTGCTGGCCTGTCCGATGGTAAAAATAGAGGGTTGACCAGCGGGTCATGGTCATGGCCATTAGTGATTGTTCCCCTCGTACCCCATGTAGTTATAGCCTTAAGCTGTGGTTCAGGGGGGGAAAGTTGTCGCATAACTGAGCGTTAAAAGCAGTATTATAACAAACCGTTGTAGATGAAATTTAGTCACAGTTTGCGATAAGAATATTAAAACCTGCTATCGAAATGACCTTACTCGGCTGCAGCTAGCTCAACGTCTTACCCTTAAAACCTCCCTCAAGACCCTCGCTATAACCCTGCCGGTTAAATTAGAATTTGGCAGGTTTCCCCAACTCCGATCGGCGAGATTTTGAGTTCCTTTTTTTCCGTTCCTTATTTTCCGGATGACATTTTTTCCGTTCCTTATTATCCTGGGGCTTTCTTTCCGTTTCCCTTTTTTCCGGGTGACATTTTTTCCGCACACCGTTTGGCGTAGATTTAGTCAAGATCTCAGTCGACTGAGATCTTAACTAAATCTACACCAAACGCAGGATTGCTACTTTGCTACGAATAATTTTTTAAATAGGAACACCTTGTTTTCTAACTTCGTAAACTTGGCTGATATAAAATATCACAATCAGAAAGTAAAATTCTATCAGCGTATAACAATTATAAATTGTACGCCTATTATGGATCTTTAGTTAGTACTATGTAATACAATGCAAATACAGTCTTACTATAAAATAAAAAGATTGCCATATCAACATCAAATATAATTTTTATTCACCAGCTCCGTAGTCTGAAACATCTCATCTTCTATTTTTAATAAAACAAATCGAATTCTAAAGATAAAAGCTGTTGCCATAAAATAATATGCAAAGTAAACATTTATAATTATTAAAGTATTATGAGTATTAAAATATTGTGAGTTACTTTCAAACTAATTATTTATATTTTATGCCGTTACAAGCTCCATATCAATGAATCTCTATCTGGATATGACATAAAGACAAGAATTCTTCAAACATTTGGGCCCCAGTTAATTTGAATTGTCGGTTCGAATTCAACTAGTTAATTCAGGTAATGGCGCTGTAATACAGGAACGTCAAATTTATTATTTCAAGTAGATCAGATAGTTTTTAGGGCACAAAATAATGCTGGCCGCAAGAAACAAACAAAATAGCCAATAATGCTGGCCGCAAGAAACAAAAACCGTTTCCATACTTAAGAATGCACTTAAATAGTTAGTAAATACATAAAAATCTTAACTTAATAATGAAAGGTCAATCTTCATTCAATAAAAGGTCAATCTTCATGAAAAAGGTCATACAATTTGAATAGTAGACGGTACTTATTGTTCCTTTCCCAATACCTGTAATCTTTCTTCTGAAACCAACTTTCTGATGTTTGAAGATATGCTTCTCAAATTAGTGATTTTTAGAAAAGATTTTAATCTAGCTGGGGACTTTCTTTTCATAAAAGAGAAAAGTCACTTCACACTGGTATGTACCACCGAACATTCTTAGCAAAAATCACAAACGATGCAAATTGCGGCTATTTAGGAATCGCCCAGGCAAGTATTTGTAAAATTCGAGAATGTTTACTTCACTGAATTTTTGGTTTAGAGTGGAGATGCTTTTTCTACTAAGAACATATGAGCTAACAATTTCTCAACGTTGATTGAATAAATAGCAGCAAGTTGGAAGAGTTGGTGTTATATTTGGTTCACCACTCTAGTGTATTAGATCTTAATATATGTTCGTTATACTGGAAAAGAAGCAATTCACTTTTAGTAAATAAATCAAAAGGATGCTTACATTTTTATTCTACCATCTTGGCGCAATTTGTTGACTTTTTACAGATGAAAAGGTAAAACTCATTTATCGGGTTCAAGTTAGTTTTTGCGCTTTTTGGTACTGTTCTGTTAACAAGCGTCTAGACCCCAAACCTCACTTTTGCTCATAACCGGTTTTATCCCTTCTCTGGGAAATGAAGATGGGAAAAGGGATTTTCAGTATAGGGAATTTTAGTCTATAGCGTATCATGTGTGTTTGAAATTAATGTGAATATGTCTTCAGAATAATTTAAAATATAGCCTATTATGTCTCCTTTTTAAAAAAATCTGCTTATTTACAATCAGTTTCAATTTTTTTAATCATTTTTTTTTTGTGTATAAAGACGAAAACAGCTGATCCGTGCTTGCATGTACCACACGTGTTTCAGGAATTAAATAACATGGTTTATTTAATTGTCATTTCACAGAACAGTACCTACCTGCTCTTAAAATGTAATTAACAGCCATAAAGGGTATTCTTTTTTCACACTCAATTTCCTATTTATTGAAGAACAGAACATTACCTATGAGCCATAAAGTTAGTCACACAATTTTTGCCAATTTACAAAGTCGTCAATTAGTTGAATGAATTAGAAGATAATAAGCGTAAGATAAGAAAAATATTGAATGAAATAAATGCTTGTATAGCTTTGAAAAAGTTTCAATCTCATACAAAGAAGGGTTTTTACATTCATAAGTCAAAGCTGCTAATGAAAAGCAAAACTCTTCATTTTCCTCATACAAAAGTCCGATAATGCCCTTATTTACCCATTATAGAGATGAGATTTAAATTAATGTAATTAATAATTAATTAGCCAAAATTAATTAGCCTGCTGGCATGGGATCGCCTGCTCATATTGGATAATATAAATATGCGAAATATTTGCACTCAGACAAACTTTTGCACAATTTACAAATGAAAATTTTATACACATTTAATGTTACACAATATACAGAATAAAATTTTTAAGAAAACTAAGCTAAGTAAATATAGCACCACTAACACATATTCGTTAGCATTTAAAGCGAAAGCAATATAAGCACGCGGTCTTCGAACGTGAGCAATTGTGAGCGCTTGGATGAAATCCAACATGAGCATTTGTGAACGCTTGGACGAAATTCCCTTTTTCCCTCTGTCATTCCGAAACCCGGGCGATGAGCATAAGTGAGGTTTGGGGTCTAGACGCTTGTTTCTGTTATAGGGACCGGATTCAAATATCGCCAAAAGCAGACGATCTGGCGACAAATTCGAAGCAAAAGAATGATCGCCAAAATACTTAAATTACGATAAATAAAATACGATTGAATTAACTTGAAGAAAAATCCAAGGAAAAAATAACAACAGATATTCGTAAAATTAGAAATTTTTAGTGTAAATTAAACAAATTGCCAAAGAAATCAGAAAAAAAAAAATCATTTTATGCCTTTTCGTGTATTTTTATTTATTTATTTATTTATTTTTTTCAAGACAGTAATTCCTCGTTCCTGAAGAAATTGTATGGCAGATATTTCATCATTAGGCAAGTACAAATTTTCAGATTCATGGTAAATACAATAATAAAAACACAAGTCACTGTTACATCTTTGGAATTTGCGTTCTCGTTGCCAATTTTGAAAAGACATTCTTTTACTTTTTCTTAAAAAAGTTAACATTAGAACGACTTTAGAAGTAAACATTGGCGACTTCATATGAACCAATCTCTTGGCAATTTTAGCAAAACATTTGGCGATGACTCCGATGCCGATAACAGAACATTACCCCCCTTTTTTTCCCGGAAAGATTCCCAAAATATCGATATTTGTAATAAGTCGGTAAATATTATCAACATATGAAAAGGAAATACACTTCAACAATTTAAAATACAAATTTGGATTATGTGATAAAGAATGAATTAAGGATTATGTGATAAATTAAAAAAATGAAACACATTTTTCTTCAAATCTCTCTGTAATGTTTTTACCCTATTCTTCTCCAGAAGTACGTAGCGATCCGTTTTTCGCTTAAAAACATGAAAGAATTGCGGAGATTCGGCTTCGTGCAATCCTCGGCAACGGCGGCTATCTAGGAAAAGCATATCCTCATTGTTACATTTAGAAAATTTTCAACAAAATTCTGTATTCAAATTTTGCTGCAGTTTCTTCCATTGCTGGCAAATTTTACAAGCTCATATTTTAAAACTAAGGGAAAAAATATCACGATTTGTTTATAAAAACAATTGGAACTTGGAATACAATTAAAGAAAACGCATGCAAAGAGAGCGGCATTGTTTGTCTGAAGGACTATTATGACTATGGTTGCCAGAATTTGGCACTTTATGAAAATTTGGCGACTTCTTTGAAGTGTTTGCATTACTACATAAGTACCAACTGATCAGTAATCATTTTTATAACATAACAACTTTTATATTTAAAGAAAATAGGTTAAAAAAATGCGTGCTTCTGTTCACGGATACCAGTGGAACCACACTACTAACTCAGATACGGTTACAGTTAGCTAGTACACTTTCTTTACAGTTAAAGTTAGTTTCAGGCATATGAAATAATGCAGTTAAACAAACAGTTAGAAAGTAAATGCTAGTTCAAAAGTTCAGTTACGGGTAAACTGCCACAAACTCATCTTCGATAAATTTGACATCGTGGAATCTTTCTTCGAATTCAATCTTCGAACATTGAAATTTATACGGCACATATTTTGTACACTGAGCGTAGATTTTACATTACGCCCAAAGGGGCACTTTTTTAAAGTTTTGCGTGTTACCTTTATTTATTAAACATCGTGTTCTTCGCACTTAAACCATAAACTTCAGTTCAACAGCAATATCGCAAAATAATTTTAAAATGAGCGTATCTTTAGAATTTCCGATACAGAGTCTCACGCGCTGAAGATAAAAATGTTTTTTCTGTACAACGTTGCCATTGCTCGCTTTGAAATCCTTGAGTTTGTTAATCTAAAATTCGTTAAAGTTTTACAAAATAGGAAATCGATAATAAAACAAATTTCAAATTAAAGCTTCCAGATGCCCATATTCGGTGGATGATTACATTATTCAAAATTTGATGGCTCTAGGTACCGTTTTTTTATCACAATGCAAGAAACTTATATACATTTATGCAGATTCTTCATAATTTAATTTCTTTAATACAGGGCTGTATTATTTGGGGGCAATTTCGAATTCTGGAAGAAGGAATCAAGTTAATTTAATAAAAAAAAGGTATTAATAAATATATATCAAATTCAACTAACATGGAAAAGCTAAAATTTGAGCTAATTAAAAAAAAAAAAACTACTTGCGTGATTTTTAAAAAATTGGCAGTTTGGCATAATTTGAGTCGTAGAATCGAAATATGCAAAATAGTTGGCATGTCATTTCAGAAAAAGTCCGATTTTTTTATCAAAATACCTATATTGGAAAAATGCTATATATAACTCTAATACATATCCTAAGTTGCGCTTTCGAGACATGAAAAACGCAAGTTGAATTTCGTAAATCGGCCCAGTAGAACGAGTGATAAAGAACTGTCCCCGCCTTTTTTCTTTCTTTCCCCCCCCTTTTTTTTGTGTGTGTGTGCGGTTTACATATCAAGCCTCATTTTGTTATTTTTTTAAAAATAATCTCGCTTTTTTTGTTTTTTCTCAGAATGAACGGAAGCCACGAGTTTGACATGCTTATTTAGGTTGCAGCATATTTTAGTTTTCCCAAACTGACAATGCATCAGAAAACGAGTCAAAGCTAAAATCTTTGTGATTCAAATGTGTGTAAATAAATGCACAATGCAACATATAAACTTAATAGACTCACTTTTGCCGAAGACTTCGCTGATGATCCCCAAATGCAATGCCTTAGCTTTTTTTTTTAACTCAACTTACATGGATTTTCTCCTAATACACACATTTCCTGCCAGTCCTGACTCCCTTCTACTCTGTGATTACAACTGATTGAATAATTGGCCGCAGCATTGTCTGCAGCTGTGGCGAATCGAGGTTAAAGTCATCCATCTTTTGAGCTCTTGATATCTTAATTGTAAGGTTTTATTGTCATTTACTGCTAATGAGTATTTTGAACCGAAAGTGCACATTGCTGAGGAACAAATTTGAAAGCACTCTTTGTGTTTTAGAGGTGTGTTCGTAAAATTATTATACTGAACAGGTTTAGTGCTGTAACTGGTTTAAAAGGTTTCTATCTCCTGGAGATGCTCACTGTGTTTTACTTAACGTTGTAGGGTTTCCCTTATTTTGCACAACAAATTATTTTACGTTTGATACCTTTCCTGAACTCCTCAACTTCCCCTCGCATTTCCTCTCCAGGATGTAAATTTAAGGTAGTGAATATTTAAATGGGTGAATTTCAGAGTTTATTCAAAATACTATAGATAAATTTTTCATCGCTTTCATAACTGTAGAATTTATGCTGAATTTTGCTCAAGACGCCTAAATTGCTTATGTTACGCGACGATCCAGAGCTAAGCCGGTAAGTCTTACAGATTCTATCTTCAGAAGTTTGGTCCTAGCCCGGCTCACGTTCGCCATAAAATGGACGCTATTCTGCACTGGTTTTTATGCCAGTTTTTTATTCATTACTTATGTTTTTCCTTTTTAGGACAAAAATAGAGTGGTAAAGACCAGTTAGCTCGTACACCACGAACACAAGCGATGACCCAGGACCAGAAGTTTATTCAAAGTGTATTTTCGCTAGCCAGCTCACGTTTCGTTGTTAACTGGTTATTACGCTAGTATGCCCCTTGGCTCTTTCGGAAAATTGTCGCGCCTGTTAGGTTTTGTTTAGTCAACCTAAGTTAGCCATACTTTAGCGTGCTAATCCATCAATATTTCAATTGATTTATATTATACACCGCAAGTTGACGGTATTACTGTAAAGCACGATGATCGTGCCTTTCTGTTATTAGTTGGAATTAATAAAGGGTTATTTTCACTCTTCTTCTGTGTTGGTATTTCATTCATGTCTGCTTGAGAATTCGCGAGGTTCATTGTAAGATTTAGTTGAGTTTATGTGGAATAGAAGAGATAGCTCTTACAATGTTTCCCGCTTTATCACAGATAATAATAATATTTCGTAACTTGCTAGAGTCCATAAACAATAAATTTCTCATAGATATTTCTGGAGTCTCTAGATGATATGTTTGTCATAATTTATTCAGGAACCTAATGAAGAAATGTGCCTTTGGAACAAATCATATTAACAGAAATGCATTACAGTATGCATTGGCAATTTTCAATAGATAATAATGGCGGGCGGTTCTAACCGAGTTCTACGATGAATCTAAATGCCGCATCCCTAAGTTTATACATGTGTGGTTCAGCGGTATTTCTGTCTAAATCAAAATTCAGTCTAGTTTAAAAGGGAATTCATTAGAGTACCAAACAAATTAATCTAATCTAACATCTATTTAACATTTCATCAGCATAATTTGAGCTGTATCAAACAAATCGAAGTTCCAAAGTTCAGACTGTTGCCACTTAGCGTTCTCTAAATGAATGCGCTTCTACTGATTTTCGTGTTGCCATTCAGAGCCAGAGGAAAGTGTCTGTTCAAAACGGAACAAAACTTTCCATAGCATTCTGCAGAGTCGAGAAATGACTATTGTTATATAATAATAATGCATAACAGTCCGGTACTCTGTTGTGCTTAGTAAATATTAGAACTCCATGCATCTGGACTACTTGTAGGCTAATATACGAAAAAATGTATTCGTAATTTATTCGAATATGTATTATATTCGAAAAGTGCGAATAATTAATTGTGTTGATTTTTGTTTGCCTAAGAAAACTTGTATAAGAATGTACAAGTAAGAAAATTTTACTTTTTACGCTCTTTCACTCTATTCGGAAACGGATCTTTCATTATCAAAACAAAGGTTTTTTTTCAGTGCCATATTAAAAGCTAATGGCGTAGCTAATTAAAATTATATTATAGTTTGTATTTAAAAATCGAAAACAATGTAAAAGGAAAAGATAAATAAGAAGGAACTATCACACACAAAAGCAACGCGCTGTAACACTCGAAAGCTAACAGGAATAACAATTAAACTACTATTGTTTATAAAAAACTTTTTTTGTCTGGCGAGAGAGGGTTTATTAGGTTTACAGCAGCGCACGTAAGAGGAAGGAACCTTTTTCGAAGGGCAAATGTTTTGAGAGAAACTGGCTTATCATTCAAGTTACACATGCCTGGAGAGAGAATTGATGTATTTCTCAGTTTCTTTAAAATATTATTGGAAAATGTCACGTGTAATAGCTGTTCGATGAATCACAGAGTAAACAAAGAAAAGCTGACACATAGACGTTGCTTAATTTCTAACCCGAATAGCTAATTTCTCCTCTTAGACAGGTTAGGCTATTTGAATATGCTATGCAAGCTACGTAGGTTAATACATAAGAGAAGGCATGCCTTCATGGACGACTTTTTGAGGTAAACTGATTTGTATTCACTTTCAATCACGGTCTTTTAGGATTGAACCTAATCTAGAAGAACTACCAGAATTCAACCGTTTTAACCATTTGGCTACTGATGGTGCCTCCAGTTAAATTAGCTCTAATGAATTATGGCAGAAGTATAAATCAAAATTATAGCATTATTATTAGAGGTTTTATGCCTTCTTATGAGCAGTTTCGTCAAGTTTGTGTATTTAAACATTTTCCCCTTTTACAATTTACAATTTTTTTAATATAGAATGGTTCTTTAATTTTTTTAAAGCATTCGGCTAGTTCGTTGATAATACATTCCAGCGAAGCACCACAGAATTTTCTACCTTAAAGAAAGGATGCCTTTGTGGAGGAAGTTCTATATGGTTCGTATTTACTTTCTATAAGGCAGAAACCCTGAAAACCCCCATGTAGACGGCCCATTTGTCAGGATTTCAGTTCTAGTTCAACTGCCAAAGTTCAGCTACATAATCTACTTAACCGCTTATGGGTTACAGTACTTTGTAACTTTGATATACTACTTTAAGATTTGTATATAATGATTTTAATCTACGGACTAGGTTCCTCAACATTTACTTTAGCCAAAATGAGTGAGGAATTCTACAATTTCTCTACGGCATTCTTTATCAGGTATCCTCAGATACTTTCCCATAATCCATTACATAGACAATCATATATTTCGTGAGAGAAAAAAAATTGAACTATTTTACTGTGGCAAAACACACTACGGCTATCTGGCCAAGAGATTCTTTCAGGACATTCCAAGGGGAACCAAGTCATGTTTATTTTGTACATAGGGGAAAAAATAAGCTTTATGTAGCTATTATACCATATGAAATAAGAATAGGAGCGAACTACTAGCGTTTTACAGTTTTAAACATTCGGGCCTCTAATTCATAAAAGAGAAAGAGCAAACCGAGCTGTAAACAAGGAACAACGTTGCCAGGAAATTTATTAAAAAAAACTGAAAGCTTTTAGATTTTATATTTCTCCCAAAGAGGCGTTTTTTTTAACGTTTCGTATGTTACCTTTATTTATTAAACATCATATTCTTCGCACTTAAATCATAAAATTCAGTTCAAGAGCTATATCGCAAAATAATTTTAAAATGAGTATATCTTTAGAATTTCCGATAGACAGTCTCGCTCCCTGGAGATAAAAATGTTTTGTTTGTATAATGTTGCCATTGCTTGCTTTGAAATCTCTGAGTTTGTTAATAAAAATTCGCTAAAGGTTTTAAACAAAATGGGAAATAGGTAATAAAACAAATTCGAAATTCAAAATTCGGCCTTCCAGGTTCCCATGTTCGGGTGGAAGATTACTTTATTTAAAATTGGATGGCTCTAGGTACCATTTTCTCACAATGCGAGGATCATACCTACGTTTATGCACATTCTCTTTTATTTATTTTTTTTTTAAGAAATAACACAGGGCCATAATATTTGGTAGCAATAATTTAGAAAATGATTCCACCATAGAGTAATCCAAAGCAAAATCCTGTTTCAAGACTAATAGCCCTTCTGAGCTAACGTTCCTTAAGGCTAAAAATTCCTAATTTAGATATATGCAGTTTACTTAAGAGAAAATTCGCACAAAATGGAAATTCAATAGAAATATACATTTGGATTTCAGAAATATTTCTTATGTTTAAGAACATTCTTCATAATCCACTTAAATATGGGAAATATAAAATACAATGTACGTCCAGAAAGTAAGTTCCGTTTGGTAATAAAAGTAAATTGTGTACAGCTACAGAAAAGTTATTTATTGCACAAAATTCAACAACTCTTAAACTACTTTTCCACATAACTGCCGAAATATTGCAGGCATTTGTCATAGCGTGGCACAAGTTTTTGTATACCTTCTTCATAGAAATTTGCCGCCTGTGTCTTCAACCAGTTGGAAACAGTTTCTTTCAGCTCGTCGTCATTGTTAAAGTGTTGACCGCCAAGGAAAGACTTAAGATGTAAGAACAGATGAAAGTCGCTAGGAGCGAGGTCAGGGCTGTACGGAGGATGGTCAAACACGTCCCAGCCAAATCCCTGTAGGAGGTTTTTCGTCACATTTGCAGTGTGTGGTCGTGCGTTGTCGTGAAGAAAAACAACACCTTTTGACAGCAATCCTCGGCGCTTATTCTGAATTGCACGGCGCAATTTCCGAAGTGTCTCGCAATAAGCATCTGCTCTGATTGTTTGACCACGCGGTAAGAAATTAATGAGTAAGATGCCTTTCCAGTCCCAGAACACTGTGCACATCATTTTTCGAGGTGTCAAGATTTGCTTCGGCTTAACCTTTGCTGGGGATGAAGTGTGCCTCCATTCCATTGATTGCCGCTTACTTTCAGGGGTGTCGTAAGAAACCCAAGTTTCATCTCCTGTGACTATCTGTGTCAGAAATTCTTCACCGCTTTCAGCATAACGGGTCAAAAACTGAAGTGCACTACCCATCCGTTTTGTTTTGTGTTGCTCAGTAAGAATCTTTGGTACCCAACGTGAGCAAAGTTTACGAAATTTCAGTTTTTCGGTAACAATTTCATGCATTAGTGATCGTGAAATTTGGGGAAATTCCATAGCGAGAGCACTAATTGTAAACCTTCGGTTTTCATGGATCTTGTCATCAATCGCGTGAACCAGTTCTTCTGTAACCAAAGATGGACGCCCACTTCGTTCTTCATCGTGCGCATCACTACGTCCGTCATTGAACTTTCGGACCCATCTTCTCACCATTGAATCACTCATCGCTTTTGGTCCGTAAACATCGCAAATTTGCCGATAAATTTCACTAGGTTTCACTTTCCTCGCATTCAGAAAACGAATCACAGATCTGATTTCACAAGCGGCGGGATTTTCAATCAACACCGACATTGTAAACAAGCACAACAAAGCGTACGTGACTGACAGCGATCTCCAAATGGCGCGCGTTTCTTCTCCTTGATACAGAGCGTCTACTGCGCATGTGCGGAACTGCGATCGCAGAGCTGCAGCGGAGATAAATTGAAACGGAACTTACTTTCTGGACGTGCCTCGTATATAAATGTGACCGAAAACGACGTTAACTGCATTTGTAAGATTTAAATAGTCTGTAGAAACGTATAAATTTCACATTTGTGCTGCTGATTTCTTTAAAATAAACAGAATATCTGCCATATAAATAGAGTATCTGCCGTAATACACAGAGTATCTGACAAAAATCAGTACAAAACAGATAACTTATTTTCTGTATCACTTTGTTACCTTTCGAAGGCTAAGTTAGTACGTACAGCTCAAAATGTTTTGCAAGAATATGAAAGTACGTGCAGTAACAAAAAATTGTAAACATCTTAGCTACTATTGTACCCTTGAAGCCATCATAAAATAAAAGTTTCTCAAAATATTATGTGTTCTTCACGCAGTACGGATCGTGATCAAGAAATCAGAAGTATTTATCTTTGTAGTCTCTTTATACTTGAAAGTCCTTTCTTGGCTTTAAAAATCCGAATTTTGTCGTCAGCTTACATAAGATCAGTGCTTTTTAACTTTTGTAATGTTACGAATATTAACTGAAATAAGAGCCAATTTCTCTCGGGATGTCCTCCACAAAGTCATTTCTTTAGTCATATACTTTCTGCGAACTTTACCATAATTGAGCAGCTACGCTTACTGAATGCTTAAAGCAATGCTAGCGTCTTAAGAGAAGCCTAATGAATGCATTATATGCGATTAGCCATCACATTTACATATAAATAGCCCAACCTTCTTGCACCCCTCCTAATGACTTCTCGAGGAGCACTAGGATACCGAGAAATCCTGATTGAGAAGCACAGACGTAGAGAATGCTTAACGAAGTTTTCCTTTTATAAATGTATTTTTTCCCCCCGAAAAGCAAGTAGTATCTTCATAAATTTTATGGTGTTAAGAACTTTGTGTTCTTGGCTATACATATCCTTGAGCCATGTCAGTCAAGCCACGTGCTTCAAACTTGTTTTGCCTGTGAGATTCCATTAACATTTACAAGAAAGCATAAAATGATATCATCTGGGATAGCGTAATTCATGTTGTAGTACAAACGAAGTTGAAGTATCTCTCGACCATTCAGTGAGATATCATGCTTTAAGGAAACGGCTTTGGGGCCAAGAAATTTGGGTTTCGTTGATTCGAAATAGATTAACATCACATTCATAATTTTATTTGTCAGGTTGTTTAGCTCCTTTTATTTGTCAGATTTCTCATCCTTTGTCTAAGTTTGTTTTGTTTGTCTTCTCTTTAAATTTCCTCAAAATATTATTTTTTTTTCCGAAAACCAAAAGGAGAAAAAATAAATTGTTGTTTACGGTATAAAATAAATAATATAATACAGTTATTCAGAAAGCTTCCAAATTTTCCTCCTCTTTCTTTTACATGGTGGATATTTCCTTCAAAATAAAATTTAAAAAGGGATTTGAAGCTAATACTTTTAATAGCGTCACTTGTGTAATGAATTTAAATTGCAAACACATTTTCGCCCGGGTGTAAATCTTAAAGACCATAATAAGTAAAATATACCCATAATGATTATTCCTCATTTATTTTTGATTTCTTTTTAAGAAAGTAATTTCATGCTGAAAACGAAAAAGATAACACAGTTTCACAATAAAAATTCAGTCTAAATTTATAGTAAAAATCCAATATCAGGTTATCTGGGATCCCAGTTAGCTAACCTAACCAGTATAGTGGTTAGAAATACTAGCTGCTGCCGCGTTGGTTCGATCCTGGAGAAGGTTTGGATGCTCGCATGTATATAGTGTCTTTGGGAATAGTTGCATTTAAAATATTCGGGGCATAAAGTTCCCTCGAAAGGTTTGATGATAAAGGAAGAGGAGAGGGACGGCCGAATTCGGTGGGGGGGGGTTATAACCCTTTAGAATTAATTGGAATGAAGATGAGCAAATCGCATTGTTATCTAAAAGGTATCCAAGGCCAATTCCAGCAACAGACGCAGTTAACAGTCCTCATCATCATAAAATTCAGGGATTCGTTCTGATGTCACTGTCAGACAAGTGAGATAAGCCACAACAACAGCTCAGTTAGATATTCCAAGATTCCGGGATTCCACAAATCCCCTACAGACCAAATAATTATGCTTGCTGTAATGCAAATGAGTAAAAATTATTTTTTCGTTTGTCGTATTATGTTTCAGCATCAATCATCATATTTATCTGAACACATAACCATTTTTATTTCATCTAAAAATGAAACAATTTTTGTTTACATAAATCCTACGTATAAAACAAATTGTACAAAACGCAACTTATCTTAAAATATTTTGTGTGTGTGCAAAACAAACTATTCTCTTCAAAAAAATTAAACTAAGACTTTATTTTTTAAACTTCAGTAAAATATTACCTACAATACCTATTATTAAAACTTCTCGTTTTATCGTAAATTATAATTTTTGGACAAAAATGCCATTTAAATCAACAGAAAAATTAAAGAAATTAATAAGCACAATTTGACTTTACCTACGATATATATAAATTTGAAAGCTTTCAGATTTTACATTACGCCCAAAGGGACTTTTTTTAACCTTTTGTGTGTTACCTTTATTTATTAAATGTTCTTTGCACTTAAACCATAAAATTCAATTCAACAGCAATATGCAAAATAATTTTAAAATGAGCATATCTTTAGAATTTCCGATACACAATCTCACGCGCTAGAGATAAAAATCTTTTTTTTTTCCTTTTTCTGTACAGTGTTGCCATTGCTCGCTTTGAAATCGTTGAGTTTGTTAATCAAAATTTCGTTGAAGTGTTATAAAATATGAAATCGATAATAAAATCAATTCCAAATTAGGGCTTCCAGATGCCCATATTCGGTGGAAGATTACGTTATTCAAAATTGGATGGCTCTGGGTACCGTTGTTTAACACAATGCGAGAAACACACATACATTTATATAGATCCTTCATTATTTAATTTATTTAAATATAACACAGGGCGATAATATTTGGTGACAACAATTTGAAAAGTGAACCGACATTTAAAATTTTCAACGCAAAATGCCAAAAGGGAATTAATAGCCCTTCTGAGCTAACGCTCCTTTGGGCTAAAAAAAGCTCAAATGAGTCGAATTTTATTGCATAAAAATAATAATAAATTTCATTTCTTTTGTTCTTTAAAAACAAGAAAAAGTATTACAAAATTTTTATTTAAAATTCAAATCAAAGAACTTTTCTTTTTCTTATCTTATCTTTTTTTTTTTTTTTTTTTAACATTGCATTTAAAGAAAAAAAACTAACTGTTCTGCTCATTCGAAACGAAAAGAAAAACAATTGGGCCTTTTCGTATACCCGCTTTAAATTTCAGCAGCGCCCCCTACACCATTATTCTATGGCTGGCAATCACGGTTTTCATTGTTTGAGCACTGCCGATAAAGCAACCGTAAGAGCAACTAAACAAATGACAGGCAGACTAGAATAGGGAGAACTGCGAATGACATCACGGAGCTCCATGTAGACATCGGTACACGAGAGTAGCTAGAAAAAGAAGCATAGTGGAAATCTTTTTCGAAGAACATGCGTAAACCTATGCGGATAACAAGCAGATACTAAAACAGCGAATTTCTCACCTCATATCTTTTCACCATGTTGCGTTGTGTTGAAATGGTCCTTCTTGTCATTTGTACAGTTTTATGGATATTACCTCCATCGTCTGCCAGTGAAAAAGGTAAGAATAAGAACTTGATCTAAAAGATTATTCTTACCTAAAAAGCAAGTTTTTCTTTTTGGGTCCAAAATTTATTCTTTAGAATCTTAGTTTAACTTTAAAAACTTAATGTTTTAAATGATCTATCTGTATAAGTGAATAAAAAATATAATTTTATCTTCCTATATATTTGTATTACAAAAACAAAATTCTTGAAGTGTTCGAAGAGGTTTTGTTTAGTTTTATTAAATAAACAGTTCTGTAGCATCATTTTTAGGATAGTTTTGTACAATTTCATTGCGCAGTTCAAATCTCTTGCTTCTAGGATAGTTGCTATAGTTTCGCTTAAAGTTAAGCTCTTTAATAAACATCTTGGTCACTGACTTCAGATTTCGATTTCTCCTCTAATGCCTGGAATTATGTTTAAATACATTTGATATCCGATTTAACGAATTCGGATTTAGTAAATTTTTCGATTTAACGAATTCTTGGTGCCAAAATTTTAGACGAAAAAAACTTTTTTTTAACGAATATTTTTTTCCGATTTAATGAATTTTCAAAACATTCCAGGTTTTTTTTTAATTTTGAAATTTTAAACTCTTAATAAACATTTTGGCATCTTTTAATAAACTGAAATCTTAAATTTAGATTTCAGTTTCTTCTCTTATGCATGGAATTATGTTTTTGTGCATTCAATTCCCGATTTAATGAACACAGTTCATTAAATATTTCGATTAAGTGAATTTCTGGTGTCGAAGAAAAATTTCGTTTTAACAAATATTTTATTCTGATTAAAGAAATTTTGAAAACAGTCCAGGATTTCCTAATTCTGAAGATTTTTCTGAAAGACTCTTCCAACTTATTGTTCCCCTTTAAAATATTCATAAACTTTTTTCAGTAGTGCAAGTAGGAATTATATTATCTTGAAACACTGGGATTAAAAGAGTTGTTTGTTTTCACGTTGCACAAATGAATTACATCTTCTAGAAATGAGTTAAATCCGATCAGTTGAAATGCCGAAAAATTATTAGTCGGGCGAATTTTGAAAGATCTGGAAACTTAATCACGAACTGTGACTAATGCGATGGGTTTTGTCATATTCACGGAATGAAGTGACATCATACTATTAGTAAATAATATTAAAAAGTTAGATTTGTATTACAAAGTGCAATCGAAACTTTTAGGAGAGTGAAATAATTTAAACAAATGCAGATGTTAATACTAGATTATTATCTAAAACATTTACTGCATGAAGTAAATTTTTAAAACTTCTATCCTTCTAGACTGTATATAAACTTATGCAACATGCTTATTTCACTAAATTCTTTCTATTGACGTGAATGAGTAATTTTTGTGTTTCATTCATATTTATAGGAATATTTTAATGTGTTTGGATTTAATTTTAACGAGCAATTTCAACTTCAGATTCATTAAATCCAGATTCGAACGTTTATTAGTAATTTTTTACAGATTTGCAATACTCACAAGCTAAACATTTAATGTAGAGACACCAAAACATTTTTTAAAAATTTGAATACGTGATAATACGTAATGTATATGTAGTCCTATTTGTCATTTTCTGGAGTAAAATATGTGCAAATCAATCGTAGAAACATTTGAATTTTTATATGCAGTGTTAGTAATAATACAATTAACATCCCAATTAGTCTTGCTAAAGGATCTCGTACATTAAATATAAATAATATTACATAACTCCGCTTTCAAATTCTTATGGCTTGGTTATGATTTTCTTAATAGTAATCCATACAGTATGTACCATATGCATTTATTAATCGATTGTTTATTTACTGTTTTTTTTTTTTAAAATTACGTGGTTTGCCATTAGGTTAGGTGCCATAAATTACGTGGTTTGCCATTAGGTACTAAATGGAAAGAAAAGGAAACCTCTTGGAGGACTTTTTAAGGAAAATTGGCTAGTATCCAAGTTATACAAGGAAAATCACTTAAACGCCCATGCAGCCAGCCCGTTCACCGGGATTTGAAACACGGACCGAACTAACGGTGTTCAGCGGCTTTTACTGCTCGGTCGCTGGTTGGCTAAATTTACTGATTTGATTTCTGTTTAACTTTACTGCTTACATTTCAGTTTCCAGGAAGATGTGGCCCATCAGCGGCCGAGAGGTGAAGTCGTTGAACATTAAGAGTTCGGTCCGAGGTTCGAATCCCGCGAACGGGCTGGCTGCTTTTTAGCTTTCGTTGTCGTAATCAAATAAACCAAACCAAACCAAACCATAAAAATTTATGGGGATATTTTACAGCAAAAAGGAATGGCATGTCAACTCTAAGCCTATTTATGAGCTAATAATTTCTAGCTCCAAAATTGTTAGTTCTAAAATTGTATCTTCGCTTAAGTTTTTTTTGGTTTTGGTTGTAATAATAAACATCCATTGCTATTTTGTCTAGCCATCATAATTTTTACTTAATTTTTTACTTAATTTTGTATGAATAACGAATAACTTAAGTTTTTAGACGGAGCTGTTTATCAATTTAAATCAGATTCCCGCAGATAAATTTCGTCTCTTATCTAAATAAATTCCGTTAAATATTCATGGAAAGCTGCCACGTGCTTCACGTATTCCAAATCCCTGATGTTTTGTTTGAAAATTGCGTGAAACGGTATTTAAAATGAGATTATTTTAGCTGTTAGAAAAGAATTTCTTATCATTGCTAATCAGCAATCAAACAAATATTTTTCTTTCAACCACTAGGCAGATTTTTTTAAACGCCATTTAATTACTCAATTGTTTTTATAAGATATTAAATACATTTCAACAGTCCATTATACCAGACTTGTGCAAACAAAATATAGCACATGCCTTTTCAACAGCAGGCTTTTATTTATTTATTTATTTTAAGTATTGACCATAATAAATTTACAAAATTTTATAAAAACTTACGCTATTTCTGTAAAAGAAATCACACAAACTAGTTTTGTTATGAATGAATATTTTTACTGCCAAAAATCATTAAAACGATTAACATTAATAATAAAACACAGTGTTCAGCGAACGGCTAAAATTATAATGTAATATGAAATAAATCTTAGTACCTAGATATTCTGCTGTGATTTGTACCTAAATTTTTCGGCCATAAATGAAACATATTTTAACACTATTTTTTCTTTATTAGCATTAGAATAATTATACGTCAAAATACTGTTGGCCTCAGCAGTGGCCGAGTGGTTAAACGGCTAAATATTGGTAGTTCGTACTGGATTTGAACTTAGACAAACGGGCTGGTTACATGGTTTGTTTTCGTAGTTTTAACATGTGTCATGTGAATATGTTCCAGTTTCTGTTAGGAAGTTCTCCATGAAGGCATCTTTTCTTTTAGGTAGATAGTTTTCGTTGCTTTGCTGTATTTGAATAGTCAATCTATCAGCCAATCAAAATGATATATATTAAAATGTATATGCTGCTTCTCAAATTACGATAAATTAAAAATTGCTAAAATTATGATTGTGCTTATATTTTCATTCTAAATGTGAGCTTAATGAAAGGTAAACCATACAAAATATTTTTTTTGAAACTATAGATATATTTATTACGTATACAAAATTTACATACAGATATCATAAATGTAATCATACGCAGCGTTACTATTAAAGTGTTAACAGTATTCCACTTCTTATATCGATTTCGTTTGTAAAAAACGATGTTCTAAAAACATTAAATCGATTTATTAAGCAGTAAAAAAACAACAAATTTTATACATTGCGTTGAATGGAAAACTCCTGGATGCAGTATGCAGAAAGCACTGCTAATATTCTAACATCAAAAACCATGAATAGAAATCGCTTTCCTTTAAAAGTTCTTCGTGAAACTATCCCTCCTTCTTAGACAGGTAGCGTGCTTTGCCGTAGTTAAACCAAAGAACCTCGATGTAAAGAAGGAAAGGCTCCACAGACGTAATGTAAACCACTTTGTCTGCAACGCCGCTACAAAGAAAAGGGAACATTCGCCAAGGGATTTGGCGACGGAATCTGTTGGCGAGAATTTCCCCTCTGTGATATGCCGGTTCTTTGGTACCTAGCCGACATTTTCCCCCTCCGCGACGTGTATAGGAAATTGAGGAACACGGGTTAAGATGAATCGTTCTTTGACTTGTCGCGATAATTTAAACTCGGAAATGATGAAATATTAGGTGAAGTTTCACTTTCACTGGCTGTTGAACTTCCATTTTCCATATCGCTACTTGAAACCAAAGAACCTATTCTTTGTTTAAACTCTTGCTAAACGTAACGGTCGAACCTGTCCAAACCAACTTCGACATTCAGCTTCGAGCTTTGGCGCATTTTGGCGACAGATATTTCACGCATGCGCAGTTGTTTCCCTTTTCGTTGGAAGGGAGCCACTTCTGCTTCTGCGAAGTTTTCCTGCTTAACAGTACATATTCTTTGGTTAAACGAACATACAAACTAGCAGTCATTAGAAACAGCTAAAATCTCTAAAATTCTGAAACATGAGTTTCCTTGTGGCAGCCAATCGTCAATATTTTTTCAGTACCAACTGCCAACTTCTGCTTTTTTCTAATATTATCATCAATTGAAGATGTGTAGTTCTTTTCTGCGAATAAAGATATGAATTCAATTTAAGCGCTTCGAGGCCCAGCGGCCAAATCCGCTGAACAATAGTAGTTCTGATCGGGGTTCGATTCAGGTGAACGAGCTGACTGCATGGGCGCTTTCCTGGTGCAACGTGTCAGTTACCTTTAGAAAATCCTCCAACAAGGCATCACTTTCCTTAGGCAGATAGCTCTAGTGTGCTTTGCCATAATCAACTAAACCAAACCAAACCATCAAGTGTTTCGAAGGCATTCGTAATATGAGATAATTTGTAAAAATTGCTGGGCTTCGTGCTTTTAGAGATTCATTTAACAAGTTGTCAAAAGAAAGAATTTTCCCATTTGATTCAGAAATATTCTTCAAATATAAGAAATCTTTTCAAGTTCATTAAAAAGTGTTTCTCAAATGTCATTAGAAGTATTTTTGTTTTGAAATAACGCATTTTTAAATTATCGTGTCTAAACAAATATAAGTAGCTTTGTTGAGTCATAAATTGCCTTATAGCTGCCGCATTTGTTGCTGTAAAAGCAGATAGTACTGATTCGAAACACTAACAAGATATATTTTATCTTAAGAATGTTAATGATAATAAAGGATTTTTTTTTATCGTAGGACAACATAACACAAAGCAGTTTTATTTAGGAAGATAATATACATGCCAACTGATACTTCTAGCCAGAAAACACTTTTCGTCATCAACTGATTTCGATTATATAAAAAAGTTTTTTCTAACTATAAGAAACTTGCCTCTTAAAACAAATATTATTCAAGGAAAGAAATAGAATTCCACACTTTAGTAACGTTTTATTAAAATGTAAGAGAATAAGTCCAATACATCTAATTTAATGGCGGTCGCTAGACAATGTTGGCGATATTTCTTCTAAACGTAATTTATTAGTTTAAAAATGTATGTTAGAACGATGCGCATTGCCTTATAACGGAAAAAGATCAAAACTAGCATACCTATTTCATAAATACAAATGTTAATAAATATGGATAATTTGAAAAAGAAAACCGTAAAAAAGAGATATTTTTTAATTCAAAATCTGTATTTCTAAAATTTATCATTTTATTTTCTTTCTGCCGACAGTTGGAAGAAGTGGTATTATTTCACCAGGTATCGTGACTTTGGAAAAGTGTTGAGGTGTAGGAAATATTAAAACATTCAGTAAAAAAATAGCTTTTATTTCAAAATTAAATAATTTTATATTGTTAGCCCAGAAGAGCTATTAATTTCGTTTTGGCATTTTGCGTAGCTTCACTTTTTGGTTGATTCACTTTTCAAACTATTACCACCAAATATTACAGCCCAATGTTATATTTAAAGAAATTAAATATTGAAATAATCATTTGCATAAATGTATGTATGTTTCTCGCATTGTGACAAAACAACGGTACCTAAAGCCATCCAGTTTTGAATAACGTAATTCTCCACCGAATGTGGTCATGCGGAAGCCCTAATTTGGAATTCGTTTTATTATCCATTTCATATTTTATCAGACATTAAAGAATTTTTGATTAACAAACTCAACGATTTTAAAGCGAGTAATGGGAAAAAAAAAAAAAAAAAAAAAAAACATTTTTTCCTCCTGCGCAGATTTGTGGATCGGAAATTCTAAAGAAATGTTCATTTTGAAATTATTTTGCGACATTGTTGTTGAATTGAATTTTATGGTTTAAGTGCGAAGAACATGATATTTAATAAATAAAGGTAACACACAAAACATTAAAAAAAGTCCTTTTGGGCGTAATGCAAAATCTGAACGCTTTCAGATTTTGTTCATTTTTTTCTGTATTTTTTGTATCTAAATACCATATAAAATCTACTACAATTAACAAAATTATATAAACTAATAAACAAATAAGATACTTCAAATATTTTGTCTCTAAATACAAAATTAAAATAAAAAAAGAATCTGCTGTAGATACCACATGACTTCCTTATACAGCCTATTAAGTTTTTTTATTTATTACCTGCGTCGCCATTTGGCACTACAGGGTAAAGAAGGGAGGCCTCTTTGGAGGACTTTTTAAGCCAAGCTGGCTCGTATCCACGTTACACATGGAGAAAATCTTGAAATCTCCCATGCAGCCAGCCCTTTATTAGAATTCAAAACCGCATCGAAATACCAGTGTTCAGTGACTTTTACCGTTCTGCCACTGGTGAGCTGGCCTATTAAGTTATACACACTTTTTGCTGCATTTCATTTAAACTGATTTCTTGGAATTATTCTAACTTAATTAACCGATCTCTAAAGGTTAAGTTGAAAA
The DNA here is from genome assembly GCA_000611955.2 of Stegodyphus mimosarum. Taxonomy (NCBI): domain Eukaryota; kingdom Metazoa; phylum Arthropoda; class Arachnida; order Araneae; family Eresidae; genus Stegodyphus; species Stegodyphus mimosarum. Next base: position 188,705 of record KK116604.1, read on the forward strand.
TGACATCAGTATTTCGAATTTTGAAATTAAATGCATCGATCAGTTTTTGTCATACAGAAGTCAAATTTCTAACAATTTTATTTTTTCATAACGAATATAAAACTTTCCTAAATAAGTATAGGAACCGGGAGACCACAGTGAAAGTTAGATTTCGTTATTTGTCAAAAATTATTACTCTTTATATATATGTTTTTTAATTTGGCATTGCCGAAACATGAATAATTTCGTCATTTAAAACATTTCTGCAAGTGGAGGTATATGACTACCACCAATGATTGCGAAAATAAAGGAAGGGTAAAGACTTTTACGCCGTTGCACTTATTATATATATACATCCTTACTAATATTAATAGATATATATTAGTTTTTGCCGATTGCAATAAAAAAAAGGAGCTGCGTATCTAGATCTTGTAGCAGTTCGACGTACAGAATTTCAACGCCTTGTGGCTAATCATTTTTGAATTACATGAGATATATGCATGCGGAAGTACATACGTACAGACGTCACGAAAGAATCCATTTTGAATGAATTTGAAATCCATTTTATAATCTGATTTGGAAAAAACGAGTCTTTTAGTCTATTCGTACGTACAGATGTTACGCAAAAAATCGTTCAAATGGATTCGAGAGCGGTCAGGATATTTTCATTGAAAGAATTGAACCAGAAATGTTTTTCGATTACTATATCTGCTCTGCTTCGTACAAGGAAGTAAAAAAAGATTGGGACACTGCAATAACAAACGTGATAAAAAGCAACTTCTAGCAGAAATTTCCTATAAAACACCCGGAAGAAGAATTTTAAACTTAGAAAAGATATAACTTGAGGAGCTACTTCATTTGTATGGGTAAAAAACACTCTTCTTTGACGTTTGAGGTTTCTTTTGACGTTAGAAACAACAATTTTTCATTGGATTTTAAAAAAATCTCAGAGCACTGTCGAATGTAAGCAAATCAACTGTTTTTAATATCATTTCGATAGACCTTGGAAACATATATGATTGAGCAAATTTGTTGGATCGTTAGAAATGCTATTCGTAATTCAATTAATTGTCGTAATTAGTAAGTACTAAAATTATTAATTCGTCAGATTTCTAAAGCTAAACTTCAGAACCCAAGCAACTATTTAATAAGTCTGTTAATGCAGAAAATCTTCGACTATTTTAAGAAAATGTAATTTTTATGTTCGAATAATAGAAACCAGCTTTTCAGCAAAGCGAATCGAAGACAGGAATGCACGGCGCTAAGTACTACGTAGGTCACGCTGAAATTTTTGAGATACGCTCAGACTGTAAGTGGCAGAAAAAAAAAATTAACAGTTAGATTTGAAAATATGAACAATTTTAGCCTAGTAGATTGATTTTATGTTAACCAATTGCAAATAGTTTAGAGTAGAATAAATTTTAGCCAGAAGGATAAATGGAGTTGACGCGAGAACATTATCTTGCTACGATTTTCTGTGATTTTAAAGTGGGATTAAATAAAGAAGAATGCGTTCAAGGTTTGCACTTAGCATATGGAAATGAAGGTCTATTTTGAGCTACTATATTCAGAATGGTTTACGGAATTTCACAGAGGTCTCAATTCTCTTCAGGATGAAGAACACACAAGAAGACCGCTGTCAGCAGTAATTCCGGATCATGTGCCTGCCATATGGAAAATGCTAATCTCGCTACACCTACCAAATGATACAGAAAGAACTTAACATTGGATCCACCGCCATGCATAAAATTATTCCTGAAGTACTGTATAGGAAAAAAAAACTAGTTTGTCGCTGGATTCCTCATCGTTTAACTGAGCACCAAAAAGAGGAGCGTATTAAATAGTGAAGATCGTTTAAAGATTGTGGCAACCGTATTATTTCTAAAATCGTAACTTGTGACGAAACATACGTACTATTTTTTGACGTACCATATGTTAAGAAAGCAAAGTACGGGTCTTTAAAATTGATTCCCACGCCCACAGTGATGAAAAGAAAACGTGGCATGAAAAAAGTAATGTACACCGTTTTCTTCACAAGTACAGGACTGGTCAAAGCCATCAAGCTGGAAGGGCAGAAGACAGTCACAGCTAACTGATACACCACTAAGTGTCTTCCAGAAAATTTTCAAGAAGTGAATGCTAGAGGACCCATGCTCCCCCATGACAATGAATCTTCTCATTCAAGCAAGATTGACAGTAGAGTTTCTTGAACAAAAACACATCAAAGTGACAGAACACCCACCCTATTCGTTCGATCTAGTTATGTAAGGCTCTTGGCTATTTTTTAATCAAAAAAAGAACTTTCCACATAAATTCATTTTCGTACACGGGGCGAAAATGCTATAAATGCCTTTTACCCCTCGTTTCCAAGAAATGAATGCTTGAGGTATTTAATCATTCGCCTACAGAAGTGTATTGATACGGGAGAAAATTACTTCGAACACTCCTAAAATTTCTTCAGTATAACTTTAAAAACATATGTGTATCTAAAAAAATTTCAGAGCGACCCTCGTGTATTGAAAGACCTCAAGAATTTTGGAATTCGGTTATATTTGTAGATGAAAATAAATTCGTGTACATTTTAGAGTAACGGAAACAGAGAGTATAGCCAAAATCCAATACTGAACTTCAAATAAAGAATGTTACACCTGTAGTAAAACGTAGTAAAAATAACCATATAACCCCATGTTGTATGAATGCTTGCATCTTTGGAAAGCTAACTTTGATCACAAAGTTAATAATTTATATATTTAAGACTTTTGAAACAAAACGTGAAACAGCGTTAACATGAGCATATTGTTTCATTACAAAATTTTATCAGGACAATGATCCCAAGCACAATGCTCATTTTTGTGGACTGTTGACTTGCTATAATTGCCTGCATGTAATCAAAACTCTTGCGTTGTGCCCAGATCTCAGTCCTATTGAGCATATTTGGCATCATTTGTAAGACAGGATTTATAAAATTAAAATGTAATTGACTTCAGAAACACAACAGAGAGAGAAAAAAAATAGGAGCAAATTTCAGCCGAAACCTTCCCAAATCCTTACCTAGAAGACTCGGGGAAGTCACAAAACGAGAGGATGCCCCAATATATTAACAAAGTGAATTTTTAGGGTTTAAAAATGTGTTTGGGTTCTCCGACACTCTTTTGACCCTTACTCTCTTGACTGTACATAAGAACTATGTGATTTAGCTTTCAGTTGACATTATTTTTAATTAATCTTAATATTTTTGTAACCCTAAGATCTGGAATATAAGAAAAGTAATTTCGATTAAGTTACATATTTAGCCATTCTTTTAAGAAATTTGAAAGTTTGTCTCTTTGCATCACTACATACAGTTTTTAAATTCGTACAGCAACTGTGAAAGTCAAATACAGTCTTTTGATTGAAATTGAATGCTAAAAGTTTAACATGTGAAAATGTATCTCGTTAAAAAATTTTGATATTTTTTTCCCTTAAATTTATTTACTGAATATATTATCATGTTTAATCTACTAGATGCATTCCATATACTTAATATGTTTCTGTGTTATCAATATACAAGCAATAAAATTGTACCGAACAGCGGCCCAGCGGTAAAATCACTGAACACCGATAGTTCGACCCGAGTTCGATTTCAGGAGAACGAGTTGGCTGAAGTCCCCTGTGAAGGGCAGCCCTTCCCTTAGGCAAATAGTTCTTGCTTGCTCTGCTGTAATCAAATAAACCAAACCCAAATAAGAGGGGGGGGGAACGAACCTCTGCAAAATCGCGGCTTTCAATTTTAACTCTCCAAACGCAAGATCTGCAAATATCGTACTCATCTTTTATCCGGAATTTATGTTGGTTTGGTTTATGCGATTGATGTCCGCCGAAAACATCGCGCATGAAAACGTCGCGGAGAAAACAACGCAAGGCGAAAATGTCGTAGTACAAAACATCGTGGTCGAAAAGAAAGCGGTTCAAAAACTTTGCAGTTTAATAAACATAGTCTACGAAAATATCGTGGTAAAAAATAAAGTACCTGCAAATCATTGCTTAACTATATAACATCGCACATAATGCGTTTTTCAGATTTTAAAAGTTGTAAGTGCATTTTGGCATAATGATTTGGGAGCGCAAGAAGGAAAGAGGGAGATTTTTACTTCTATATTTCATATTTTTGATTGAACTAAATTAGTTTTGGCTGAAAATGTAAGAAGGAAATTTAAACATTTAAATATTGAAAATAAGTAGAAAATTAATGCAACTTACAGCGCTAAAGAGAATTTTAAAATTTACATTAACAAAGGTTATTAATAAACTAATCTTTTTTATAAAGTTTTACTGATAATTTTTCATGAAAAATACAGTCTAAAAATATTTAGGAAAAGGAAAGCAAGTAACTGCATGAGGTTACCTCTATACAAATTGCTTAGTTAAGTATCAAATTATTTTCTTTCAGGTTTGCTAATCTGTAATAGTTTCAGAGAAAATATGTCTTGTTTTGTTTCTTTTTATTCTTGAAGCGGTGTTAACATTTTCACGCTGTTTGCCTCTTTCCTTCTTGCGCTTCCAAAGCATTATACGAAAATGAAGTTGCAACTTTTAAAACCCGAAAAATGCATTATATGCGATGCCATCATCCTCCTGCGATGATTTGTAGGTACTTTATTTCCGACGACGATGTTTTTAAACGGCCAAGTTTTTGAACCGCTTTATTTTCGACATCGATGTTTTAGAACTGTGATGTTTTCTTTTTTTTTCTCCCGAGATGTTTTCGCTTTGTGTTGTTTTCCCCGCAACGTTTTCGTCCGCGATGTTTTTGGCTATAACCATGTGATTACGTCAAAATTCTAGGGTTATCTGCCTAAGGGGAGGGATACTTTCGTGGAGGATGTTCTAAGGAAAACTGGCTCGTTTAAACGTTGCGCTGTGGCTAAATGTTACACATGGGGAAATCCACGAAAATGCCCACGCAGCTAGCCGGTTCGCGGGATTCGAACTTCGGAACGAACTACCAGTGTTCAGAGACAACTTATATTCAGCCCACCAACGCTCGGGGACTGGTGGGTCCAATATACGTTGAAAACGTTCTTATCGCGCTAGCAGAAACTGGGGTTTCCGTTGTAATCGGTTTCATAGGAAGAAAAGGTATGAATTTTTTTCTGTGCTTTTCTAATTTTGTACCCACGGTCAGAGCGTTAATGAGCGACATCTCAAAACTTCTATGGAAATACGGAGGAATTAAAATCCCGAATGCTTTGTTTTATAGAATAGTCATAGTTATTTTGTAGCTTATAAGATAATACCGCATTTTAACCGTCTTAGAAGGTATATTTATATTTGTCTCTATTGCAAGGCGTACAAAGGCTAACAGCCCATTTATTGTTCTTTTCCTATTTTAACTTTTCCTCCGGAAAGACATTCCTTTAACGAACTCATGAATAATTATTGAATACGGGATAAATAAAGTACCGTTGTGAAAGTTTCAGTCATGAAATGTTAAAAGTACACTCTAAAAATTTTCAAATAGCTCAAAAATTCATAAAAATCAAACTAATAAAGAAAATGTTGCAAGGAGGGGAATGGGTATTTGAAAAATGAAATATTAAAGATTTTTCATCGATATAAGGCACTGCACCGTACGTATAAATTTATCGATATAAATATATCGATATTCGATACTGTATACATACTGAGTAACAGTCACAATGTAGTTTTGAAAACATTCACTTTTAAGAAAGCAGCTCCATTTCATATATGGTGGCTCCTGTTATGTAGTGATTTTTGGTTAGTTTAGAATTATAGATTAATGTGTAGTTAACTGCAGTTATTTGTTAATTAATTATTGAGTGAGTAAATTATATGCATTAATTTATGCTTATTCTAAATTTTCTCTTCACGAATTGTATTGCTTATGTTATTGAATCAATTATTCTTATGCGAGTTAAACAGAGTTCTCATTCTTACGTTACGCGTTCGTCAGTATTTGCTTGCGGGAGAAGGAGACAATGGGAAATCGGTTGTTTCTGCATAATATTTTAAATTTAAAAATACTTCCTTTTTATTCACATGGTTGAAATTTATACCTCTTAAAGAGAAAAAATTTACCCTTCTTATGAACCTACTTTCATGACTGTACGTCGCCCCGTTGGAGAATTATGCCCATTTAATTGCTAAAATTGTTGAATTTCGTGTCTAGAAATTTATTCTGCTATAAGCGTCGTTTTGTGCACTTTCTCGTCAAGGTCATGTACTGCGTGATAGGGGAGTGATAGGTTTGTCGCATTCTTTCCCTCACCCCTCCTTCTTGGCGAAGGGGGTGGCGAGGGTGGAATTTTTTTTGGTGTGAAGAAGGAAAAACTAAGTTTTCGCAGCACTGTTTTGTGTTTGGCGAGATTTGCATACTAATTCACCAAATTTGGTGATTTCCGGAAATTCTGGATTCGGGAGGATTGAAATCGTCATGCAAGGCCATGTTCAGCCTTTTTGCCTCGGATTGCAGCTGTAAGAAGGACTCGCGATTTCCTTCCTTTGGAAGAGCCGCCATGTTGACCCAGGGAGACCGGTAGAGGATAGATGTCCAAGGCTTTGTCCGGAAAAAGCCGCCTTCGGCTTGTTGCTTGCTCCCATTGAGGAAGAGATGAAGAATAAGAAGGAGATGTACTTCTAAGGAGATTTGATATGTTACTACTCCTCTGCACCTTGCCATCCTTTATCCAGTCGGGGAGTCTAGATTGTTTTTCTTCGAATCTCAATGCATTTTCCACCAGAGCTTGACGTTCCTTGAAACCCGCTGAATTCGGCTTCTTCCGGATCTCTCACTTCGAAAACATCCATGCGCCTATCATCATCCTACTAGGATGGGCCGGATTAACATCGATAGCTGGCAAGATTTACGTTCGGTGGAGTGCCTTGTACTACTACATCAGCCTACTGGTTGTCTGGGAAAGAATTTCAGCAGATAAGTGCATTCGTTTTTGTCCATAGTTGTAGCGTTTTGTAAAAGTAAATTAAGATTTAAAATTTCAATGATAACCGACACCTTTTGTTACAATGGGTAACGCTTAATTAAGCCTCAAAAGTTTTTTTTTTTTCGAGTGAGTTCAACTTTGTTCTGTTCCTCCTTTCACCAGAAATTTTAGTACGGCATTCAACTTTAATTCAGTGAACATGTATTCTAAATAATAAGGATGAGTAAATTCACACAAATATTGGAAGAGATTTGATTAATTGAAGGAAAATTTCTAGCTATGATTTATTAAAGTAAGGAGTAATAATATGTATATTTAATTTCTAATTAAATTCTATTTAACTTATTTGTCAAGAGTTTTTGTTGGATCTTAAATCCAGGGTGTTTAATTAAGCAATTGCAGTGCATTTACTCTATTTAAGACCTTTTAACTTTAACTTGGAATGTAATTAAAATTTATATATAATGGATTAAGACAGGATATTAAATTTGTAAACTTATCTAAATTTTACCTTTTACTTTAAGTTGTTACTATTTTTGGTTGAGGATTAACTTTAACTTTTGCAAATTAAGGAACGATTAAAAATTTAAATTCTACTTTACCTTTAATTGAGTAATTGAATGTAGGGTTAAATGTAATCATTTTTCTCCAACGGGTCTACTTGAATATGTAATATTTTTCTAACTGCCTAAGGGATTTGCTAAATTTATGTATGTAATTTTTACCTGAGTAAATTAAGAAATTTCTTGAACTAAGTAATCTCTATCAATATTGGTAAAGACACCATGCTCGGTGATTCATTAAATTCCTGTGTATTTGTATGCTGGCCAGCAGAGTTTTGATAACTGCATATGAAATTTTAATATTAATTTTTACGGTGTAAATTTTTGATAAATTCATCTCGGTGCATATTTGAAACTAACAATATATATTATAATTCTAAATGCATTATTTTAATTAGCTGTAACAGAACACTCCATAGAAAAAAAATTTAAGTTGAAAGATTGAGTGTCTTCCTTAATGCTGCAATAAATATCCTTGGTTATATATATAATTGATTCAGAGTTTTTCTTATGATGACTTGTGTGAATGTTCTTGACACCAGTACTCCTGCTTGGTCTTAGGGGTTGTTCGGGTTAGATAAACACAACGCAAAAATGAATTAAGGTTTTTTGATTAGGGAAATTATTGTAACAGTTTGTATTTAACATTTGGCACATAACAACTAGTGCCTTGTGATATATTGTAACATAACACTCCCAGCGGCTGAGCGGTAATGTCGCTGAACATTGGTAGTTCGGTCTGGGGTTCAAATCTCGGCGAACGAGCTGGATACATGGGCATTTTAGTGGTTTTTCTCATATGTAAATGTATACTAGCCAGTTTCTTTTAGAAAGTTTTCCACGAAGGCATCCCTCCTCTTAGGCAGATACCCTTCGAGTGCTTTGCCTTAATGAAATAAACCAAACCATTTCATATATGTAATTGTTCTGTGTACCCGACATTCTTAATAAACTGTACGATATCGTTTCTCATGCTATTTGATCATGCCGGTGCCCCAGCGATGGAGCTTAGCTTAGATTAGATTAGATTACTTAAATATAGCAAAGCAAATGAGGGCTATTTGGGTAAGAGATGCCTTGGTGGAGGACTTTCCAAGAGGGAAACTGGCTCATATTCACGTTATACATACAGCCAACCTGTTTTGCGTGGGTTTGTTAAACTACCAGCATTCAGCGCTCTTAACTTTTTATAGAAATTACATTCAGTTATAGCCATTTGTTGGATTTTTATAAATTAAAAAAATATTCGGTTTTTTCGATTATCGTGGTCACGTTTCGTTACTTATTCGATTATCGAAACTGTGTAAATTTTACCCTAAAACGTGAGGATCCGATTATACATGGATTTGTTTTCAATAAATATACTAATATGAATGATTATAAAAAGTGTTTTAGAAGCGTGAAGCAATTTGAAAAAAAACTCGCTGACAAATTAGAGAAACCTACATGTATAAGGTCTTTGAAAAATGAAGAATACAACAAATTCAATAAAATATATGCAGATACTAGCGTTGATTTTTCTATGAATGCAAAATAAGCAAACAATTCTTTTAAAAATTTTCGAAACGTTATCAGAGAAGTTCTTACAGGTTTTAGGCACTTACGTATTAACGTAGCCAGCTGGACCCAGTTTGGCGACTTTTTTTTTTGAAGAAATAGAGATGATTCGATGAATTTTCAAATTCCAACTTACAGTGGATATGGTTACCCTAAGAACTGTTATGCGCATGGTTACTACAGTTTGGCGATTTCTACTAAGGTAGTTGCAATAATACGTAAATACCGCTTTCAGATGGAGATTTTTGGTAATAACAGAAGTGCGAATAAACAAACAGATTAATAACAAAATTAACTATTTTATTTTAATATCATTGTAATAAATTCGCTGTACCTCTGTTGTTAGTATTGTTTGAAACGGTGTAAGACACTGGTAATCTCCGTTTTGATATACTCATAAATCCAACAATTTGAGTCATTGCTGTACGGTACTTAGGCATTATCCCGTGAACCATTGGCAGGGATTTCGGCAACGATCGTCAATCGCCAATTATTACTGCGGAAGTTTAAAGGAAGTGATCATCCATAATTGGCGGTAAATCGCACTAATTGATCGGTCGATGGGATAATACGCAAGTACCTAAAGTACTTGTAGTTATGTCGAAATTGCTATTAAGAAGCAGAGAAAAGTCATAAAGTATATTGCTCGATATATATTGTAAACAAAGTTCCCAGGTTTGTTTATGAATATGAATGTAACAGTGCATGACAAAAATTTTAATGACGATTGCGATGATTGTATAGTGATTAGGCTAGGCCAATGCTTCTCAAACTTTCAATGTTTGCGACCCAGTTTTCAATCATAATTTTCGTCTCGCCCCCCATACAATAACAGTGTATTAAATGCAATGATAATGCACTTTGACGCTAAAACTACAATATGACCTTAATTATAAAGTATATGTTACTTTTAAGTAGGTTACTTTTAAGTATTAGGATAAGTATTACGTTAGTTTTCCTTTGTACTTTTTAAATTGGAACAGATTGCAAAATAATTTTTAATTAAATTAAATATTTATTTCCTTAATCCCCCAGTTCTAAAACTACAAATGTCATTAGAAAATTTGTTCTAGTCTCTGTTGTTTTTAATCCTTTATCCATCACATCCGGCATTCTCGTGGACGTCTCTGGATTTAAACCGAATCATGGATAAATTTTTAAGTCGTAAGCGAACATTAGACGATATTAAAGCATCAACAAGTGCACAGATGAGCGTGGTTCCGAAAATTAAATGAAGAAAATATTCTCAATAATGCTTAAATTTTGGGTTTACCAATATCGAATTAAATGAAGAAGAAGGCCCCTGTGTGTTATTTGCTCAAAAATATTGGCAGCAGACACTAGGAAATCTAATAAACTTATCCATTTCAAAATACTCCAGAAGAGCTCTCAATTGCCGAAGAAGAAATCTTCGTAGGTTTCACGTCAAATGGCGAAATCAAAAGGCAATTTAGTAATAAATCCCTCTTTGAATTTTGGGCAGGGGTGGATGATCAATTTTCTGCACTGAAAACGAAAGCCTTTCTTATACTATTACCATTTCCAACATCCTATCTCTGTGAAACCAGATTTTCTGCAGTGGTTGCTTTTAAGACAAAAAAATATAAATCTCAACTAAACATAGAAAGGGAACTTGGAGTATCAATTCCGAATACTGGAGATTCCTTTGAAAAACGTTGCTCTGCAAAACAAGCACATGGGAGTCACTAGTAGTTATTAAACTTGTTCTTAATTTAGTATTGATAAATTAATTATCAAATACGTTGTGAACTACTGATACATGTATAACTATTACATCAGTGTAAATGTGTATTTTATTTTTTATTATGTCAGAATATATTTTGCTTCGGTTCCTTTCAGTAAGTTAATAATTTTTTAGATAATCTTTTATTTTCGAGGTGCTCGCTCCCCCACGTAGGGTTACCACGCCCTCCTAAAGGGAACGCGCCCCACAGTTTCAGAATCGCTAGGCTAGGTTAAGCGGTAAAGAATTTTTCTTTCGTGACTGAACTTGCTTAGCTTGATGAGTACAGTTACTTGATGCAAATGATGAATACAGAGCTTGCTTAGCTTGATGAATGAGTTCTTGTTGAATATTTTCACTTCCTTCTGATCTTCAATTTTTTTTCCTACCTAGCTTATTTTATTGTCATTTTATAGCCAAAAAATCATTCTTACAGCTATAAGAAAGTTAAAGAAAAAAACAAAAAAGGACTAAGAACAAAATCATTCTTACAGTTATAAGAGTGTTGCAGTAGGCAATGCATGAAACGCCGGCATTCTATAGAACACCTGGTGTTTTTAGGCAAAGTATGATATATGAGAATTATTATATACATACTCTAAGCATTTTATATAATACCTAGGCATTCTGTAGAGTGACAAATGCTATTTAGGCAAAGTATAAAAAAAAGATCATGATAAGGCTGCTATTTAAAGCATGTGCATCCCTCAAAATTACAAATGCTATTTTGGAAAAATAATGAAAGAATGCCATTAAAAATCTTATATTCATTAACACATAAAGAAAAATGAAAGTTAATTGTACAGAACGAAATTTACGCCATTCTTATTATAGAAAACAGAGTAGGAAAATGTATGGATTGAATGTATGAATTATGTTTTGGATTATGTGTATGGTATTAAATTTAGAGCTATTCGAAACAAATCGGAGATGCATTCCATACTCTGCGATTTGTCATTTAGCATTCTACAGAATGCCTAGGAAATGTATGAAGTGCTAATCGTTTCAGACACTGCCAGGCAGTTTTTGGCAATCTATAAACTGCTTAGGTATTCTATATATTGCCGGCTTTCATACATTACCAGTAACATATATAATGTATGTTTCCTAGTTGCTAAATATGTATAAATCTATTGTTTATTATTGGTAAAACTTCTGGTTATTAAAAGCTACGGAGTTTCTGTAAAAATATTACATTAATGTAAGTTGCGTAGTATGTTTACGCTTCCGACACCTGCGCAGTTTGAAGATGAACCGTAATTCCGAACACATAAGCCTTCGAAAGTCAAAATTTTGAGAATTTAAAAAAAGCATGCCTTTCTGGTTTGGATAGTTCACTTCACATACACCTAACAGAATGAACTGGGGAAAATATTTATGTGCCTGGAATCTTTTTCCTGCATCAGTTACGGAAGGTTGACAGCTTTACGGCCGGGGCATGCCTGTTTGGGAGCTACAAAAGCTTCTAGAGTATTTTATGTTCTATTTTCCGGCAGTGCGAGTACATATTTTCGTTCTTATGTGCGTAGCAGACATAAAATAACAGAGTGAGAGCATGTGTGTCGAAATAAATTACCGAGTAAATGAACAAAAGCATTTAATCAGAAATAAAAACATTGACAAAAGAAGAAAAGTAAAACTGCGTAAAAAATCCTATTACTTTCTCTTTATTACATCACGATTTTTACCAATTAAAATTAATAAGTGCACATCTGTTGATTTCAAATTTGACCAATGAATTTAAACACCTGATTAAATTTGGTTTCTCTTGTGATAGTTTTAAACTAAATGTCTGTCATCGCCTCAAATTTTATTTTTAGTTCCCTCGCCAGTTTAAAGCAAATTCCTGAAAATTTTTAACCTCTTTAGTGATGAAATACTTATCAGCAGTGCTTAACTCAGGCGAGTAAACACGACAAAAGTATTTTCAAGACGCTTTAGAGTCTTGCCAGTAGTTGACTAGTTAAGACTGCTTGATACTGGCAGTCCGACCTGGGTTAGCCATTTGGTTGGTTTTCGTGCTTACCCATTAGTAACTTGAATGCAAGCTAGTTTCACTCAAAAAGTCTTCCATGAAGGCAACCGTCGTGTTGTTGCTATATTCGAATAACTATAATACGTTTTAGGAGTTTGAAAACAATTAAATATTGGTTTTACAGAAGAATGTTGTCAAGCTAACAAAGCACGAAAAGGAATCTTACTTTCTTAGGCAGGTAGCGCTAATTTATTTTGGCATAATCAATTAAACAAAAATATCAACAATCAGTTCAAATATTTGAATGAAAGGTAACCTTCCTCCCAAAGCTTTATCTTGCTAACTATATAAATATCGGACTTCTCTGCTTTGTTTTTCTAGCCATTTTGAGCAAACTATTTGGAATAAATTTGTGATATTAAGATTTTATAAAAATTTTACATGCTAGAATATAGAAATTTATTTATATAGATTTTGTATGTAATAAAGAAAGTACAAAAGGCTTGTATTAAATATAATATTCCGAAATAGCTGAGTAATGAATATCTCAACAATCGAAGATTGAAAAATGAAATACTATTTCGCAGACGCACTAGTAATATTTGAATATTGAATCACCGCCAGTTTTAAAAAAAATTATATGTTAAAATTATTTAAATGTACATGAGTTTTTTTCTGCTTTGTTGGTGGAAATATATTATCGAAGATATGTTTCATATTTTGAATTCTTGCAACTCTCCTATAACTTATTACGTTAATATAAATTCGCTCTTTTCGAATTTCTGTGCTGCATAAATATTCTTTTTTATATTCATTGTATACTGATAATAATTCTCATGCTATCACTGCTTATAAGACTGGCATTTAATAGAAAAAATCTGATGTGTACACTACACGATTACATTGTACATAATATTAAATTATACGTATTCCCAGCATTTCATTTAAACATATTTCCTCGAATTTCATTAGAGATATATTCCTCATTCAATTAATTCAGTTCTGACTTCGCGACAAGGCAAAATACATAAAACCTCAAACTATTTTTTATTAAAAATTGAAAACTATAGAAAAATGTAAAACATAAATGCAGTTAAAGCAATTTAAAGAACAATTTTACAATTAAAATTAGTTTCCGCGCAAAAGCAAGCAGTTCGGCCAGCGGGCAAGAAGGCAGATTTTTGGGTGCACAAAACTGAAAGTTTACTTTTGATCTCACTCGGCAAAAAGACACCAAGGCGCAGAAACTGTCTTATTTTAGTGTGAACGTTTTGCTGAGTCAATATAATGGATAAATTAAAAACTCAAATGTTAATTCCAGAATGGATTAAGCATGATTTAATTCGCAGTTGTATAAGAAGACTTTATCCTTGTTGTTGTGAAGCTTAGTTTTTCTAGATTGGCAACAAATCCACTATTCTACTAAGTTTCAAATGTAAACAAATAGAGCTGCTATGGTCAAAATAATTATGCTCAGCGGCACTTAAACAACTTTTAAATTATTGACAATTCTACAAGTTTTTCATATAAGTAAACTAAAGGCATAAAAACCTTAACCGGAAGATGAGATCAACACAATTCATTCATTTTTAAAGCAAAAAATACACAATTTACAAACATATAAGAAAGTGAGCTCAGCAGAGTAACGGAGTATATATATATATAT
>KK116604.1:203192-226385 GCA_000611955.2 Stegodyphus mimosarum
AGTATATATATATATATATATATATATATATATATATATATGAAATAATAAAAACAAACTTAGAAGTAATGACCAGGAGGAATTGTGATGGCGTAGAAATGTTGATCCATAATGAAGAGGAAATTGGGAGCAAAGGCAGATTAAATCTTCATTTTTTATTTCAGCTTGTTGTAACCACAATCAAGTTGACACATTAAATGTGCCTCTTCCAAAAAGCTTACATTTTAGAAAAATTTTCATTAAGATAGAAGGAGCAGACAGACAGTAGTGCAGCTAGGCCAAAGCGTTGAAAGCAAGTGCGTTATGGTCAGCGTGGAATCTTAATTCCGGCTGAGTTAGTTTTGGTTCTCCGTGCATTTTGATTGAATAGTTAATACTTCTGTAAAATTACTATTGGGTGCTTGAATTTTAGTTCCATTTACATCACCAGAATTACGTAAGAGTCGTATGACGCGGATTAATCTAGAAATGACGCAGTGCAGAGAGAGGTACTATTTTTAAAATTGAGAAGGGAAATTTACGTTGCTAATTTAATCTTTTACATATTGTTTATTTTTCTTACATATATATTTATATACTTTTGGTTCGGCCGGCTGCAACTAAAATAGGAGTGTACATCGAAATATTATAGCAGTCCTATATGCAAAATTTTAACATTCTGAGGTTACTCGATTTTGAGTTATGCAAGATAGATACATGGATACGTACGTACGTACAGACGCCACGAAAAAATCTCTTTTGAATCCATTTTAAATCAGTTTTACAATTCGTTTGGGGAAAAAAAAAGAGTCATTTATTCAGTCTTTACGTACTGTGATACTTTTTTCACAAATGAAGCAAACTCCATTGATAGAACACAGCAAAAACTTTATTTAACACTTAAAATGGCGACATACAAGCAAGAAGAGAAAACGAATTCTAAACTATTTTTTAAATAAATATAATTACACTCTTCGTGCGTTTAAAACGTTGCCATTCATATACATATTAATGTTCGTCTATTTAAATTGTACAAACGATTAGCAACAATATTTAAAACTGTTACAGTATAGATGTCGCGCAAAAGCATCGTTAAATTGCATTCGATAGCCGTCAAAATGGATATTTTCGTTGAAATATGGTACCCTGAATATGTCGTGATTACAATACTTCTTTTATTTCGTACAAGGAGGTAAAAATGTACAGTTGTTGAGAAACAATATTTGCCCATACTTTTACACTTTCTTTTTAAAGTTTAATTGTTTTGTTATTCTTCTCATAGATCTAACGCGACTTGTTAGATGAGACGTTAGACGTGTTTATAAGAGCTTAGTAATAAGATTCAACTGGCTGGATGTGGAAATAATTTGTACTTATTGATGGCGGGTTGATTTGGCAATCTGAATCTTATTAGTACAACACTAGCTTAATACTATACGTGCTATATATGGAACAACTTAGAATGGAGAATATTTTAAAGAATATTCTATCGATTTCGAAAGCGAGCTGACACATATTGGGAAACAATACTCAGTATTCAATTGTTTGGAAGCAATATTGCACCGACACTTTTTTTTTCGAAATCAATAGAATTTTCTGTTTTTCTTTTCCCCCCTTTTCCTTTCTTTATTTTTTCTTTTTCATAAATCTATGATACACATCAATCTGAGGGTGTATTTTCACTTCATTTTACTCTTTATGTTTTCTTTTCGTTATAAATCTCAAAAAATCTCTGATACCATTTGTTTTATGGAAATTTAAACAGCGGTGAGCGTCTTGAAACTGAATTTTAATATATGCTGAATGGGGAAAATGTTAGCGATACCCTCATTAACACGTTTAAATTTGATCACAGCTGATATTCTTCTAGGCAGGGACTAAACGATGTGCTAGTATAGTTCCTGAGGAATATTAGCCGTTGCTCATATAATGGCAGCTCTGATTTCATTCAGATTGTACATTGGCGCTTCCAAGTTTTGAAGCGATCTTTCCACTTTATAAGTGCTGAATAGGATTAAATGAGCTGGCCATCAAAGCAGTTTTAACACCGAATGATGATAATCCGTCTAACTTGAGACCAGTAGTCTGCGGTGCCAAGCTTCATCAGATAATTTCTTAATCTTTTTAACTTGGTCCTGTTTCTAAATAACCTAATGACTCCATAACTATCACCCGAACTAAAAGGGTGTTGGATGATGATTCTCCACCACCAGGATTTGGCGATTGGGCCCCTTAATCCCCAGTCACCCTTTGAAAGGGGGAGTATATAAGGTATTTCTCCCACCTTCTTCGCATGCCTTCGTGGTGTAGTGGTCAGCACGCTCGGCACGTAACCGAGAGGTCCGTGGTATTTCCGGCGAAGGCGTTGCTCATTTTTCATTCTTTTGTTTTTAAAAAATACCTAATGTCTCTAAAAGCGATTTGGTGGTTTCCCCGCGTGTAATGTCTGTACGATCCAGTTTCTCTTAGAAAGTTTCCACGAAAACCCTCGAAAGCTTTGCCATAATTAAAATACACCAAACCAACCAGCCTTCATGTACAGTTTTCGAAGGAAAATTGACATATATTCACCTTACACATGGCGAAAACGCAAAAACTCCCATATAGCCAGCCTGTTAGCTGCCATTTGAACCTGGATCGAACTACCCATGTTTACTGATTTTGCCTCTCATCTCTGATGGAAAATTGCTGGAAAAATAGCATGGAAAGAGGGACCTCGAGCCCACTTTAGATGCTGACCCTCAAAACTGGGGTAGAACTCGGCAAAACAGTACTGTCACCTATATGGTGTCTAAGGCTCTTGCCAACGACAGGCGTTATGTTGTACTCCTCGCCACGAGGAATTGCGCGGGCTAGTTCTGATTCAGACAAGAGAAATGAGTCACAACATGTTTTCCTAAGAAAACGAGAGTCCCACTGTACAAAAAAATTGATCTAGATGGAACGCTTGGAAAGCATTTGTTTACTGCAAAATTACTTTATTATTAAATTTTTACAGTATTCAATAAAATTTATCTATGTAGGACAATAAACGAAATTTCAATTTATTCATACTAGATTAAGCATGTTGTGGAAGCTAAGGTAGCTGTGATTAAATACACTGCTGACCACCGTAAATGCAACACCCTGAAAGAAGCCTGCAAATAACATGAAATTTACAACATGCATAAGCGGAGGTGAGATATGCAAATGATTAGAATTTCAGCCCAGACGCACATCACGCGCGCCTGTGGCGCCACTTCAAAGCGCTATTTAAGGCTTGGAGTTTTCGACGATTTCAAGTTCGGCAATTGTGTTTTTCTTGTGGTTTTAAAAAAAAAGATCCATTATGCCTCATAATAAACAGCTATCATTGTTTGATCAAGTATCCGAGTTCGACAGAGGAAGGATAGTGGTCTACCGAGAGTGTGGATTATCTTTCAGACAAATCGGTAGTCGTGTTGGGCGAAACCAAACAACTCTAATGCGGATATGTGACCGATGGATGCAGGAAGGTACAACCGGCCGACGCATTCGATCGCATCCACCTCAGTGCGCCACTTCACGTGATGACAGGAACAATGCTCTCAAGGCAGTGACGAATCGCTCAGTCACATCACGAACCATAGTACAGCACATTCAGTCAGCACGTCCAGTGTCTGCGCGTACCATTCGACGCCGTTTACAGCAGAGTAGTCTGTCCGCAAGACGTCCATTGCTTCGTCTACCCTTGACGCAGAACCACAGACGTCTCCGCCGCCAGTGATGCGATGAAAGAAGGATGTGGACGGTAGAATGGAATGAAATTGTCTTTAATGACGAGTCACGCTTCTATCTGCAACCCCACGATGGTCGGATTCGAGTCTGGAGACACCGTGGAAAGGGGATGCTGAACAGCTGCGTTATGCACCGCCACACTGGTCCTGCAACGGGTATTATGGTATGGAGCGGTATTGGATATCACTCTCGCACTCCCCTAGTACGCATTGCCGGTACTTTAAACAGCCAGTGCTACATATCCGAGCTGTTGGAGCCAGTTGTACTTCCTTACCGTCAGGGCTTGTCTACAGCCAGATTTCAACAGGATAATGAGCAATCACACGTGGCACGCATTGCCCAAGAGTTCTTCGTCAGTCGCCATCTGAATTGCTTCCCTGGCCGGCTCTCTCTCCGGATCTTTCGCCCATAGAAAACATGTGGTCCATGGTTGCTGAACGATTGACCCAGATTACGTTCCAAGCTGCCACACCAGATCAACTTTGGCAACACGTGGAAGCTGTTTGGTCTTCTGTACCCCAAGAACACATCCAAAGTCTCTTTGAATCAATACCGAGGCGTGTGGCAGGGGTGATCTCCAACAATGGCGGCTCCTCCGGCTACTGATTCTGAAGAAACCATACTTCACAGAAGTCTATAAATTTAATCATTTGATACTTGGTCAACATGTTATCTACTAAACCAATTTTGTTGTGATATCTCTTGTCTTTCTTGGTGTTGCAGTTTGGGTGGACAGCAGTGTATTTTGATCTTGGTTTCCATCAAATTTTTATGATATTAATTAGAAAAATATTATTACTGTGAAATTCTTATTTATTGAAATAAAACGAGTTGGTAAATATTTTTCAAACTGAAAATTTAAAAAAAAATTTTTTTTGGTAATATATTTATTCGACAGGATTCACATCACAGCTTCTAAAATCTTTGAACTTTTACTAAATAGCCAGATTTTAGTAAAAGTTGAAAGATTTTAGTAATTAATACTTTTTTAAATAGGTGACACTGTATGGAGCTCCTAAAACTTATAATTTCCAGATTTTTATTAATTAGTAAATAATACAATATTGTTGCGTGCGTACGGGTTCATAATAGATTGAATGCACGAGTCCAATAAACAGTTAATAAAATTTATTCTTAACAAAAAAAAAATATATATATATAACAGAACGCTGGAATTTTCCTCAAAGATATTCGTACAAGTGTTCACAGTATCAGGCAGTAGAAATCAGTAGAAAGCACATGCATTAAATAGAACGCAATACAACCAGTAGCTCTACATTAAACTACTAAAAACGCTAACATAACAACGCAGTTCAAAGAGAAAGCTAATCGAATATCTCAGTTCGCGCGGAACTAAACAAATCGCACTAAGCTGAGATGTTTTCTGTCTGACTTTTTATAGCTTTCAATGGTCGCGCGAGATAGTTCTAGCATTTTCTGCTTCTCGAGATTTCTGGAAAGCAAGCAAGAGTAGAATTACGGTTACAGCTAACGTAGTAGTCAATTACATGTATTCAAATTAAATATATAGTACGAGATGCCTATTTATGAAATGTTAAATGCCCGTGCTCCTGTATTTTTACTTTTCCGGCGTAGATTTCTTTTAAAATATGTCTCATGCTGCATTGCACGGGGAAGTAAAACAATTTTAATTATAATTCTACTAAAAGTATCTAACTAAATACAAAATTCGTAACAATATTAGAGTATAAAATTGCAATATTAAAGTGCTTAATCGCCCAAATTAGGAAACCTAATCGCCCAATCTGTCAAGTGAAAATTTCAAATGTCCTTCAAGTCTTATTGGGCGGCGGCTTTCATAAGGAAATACCCAGAAAATAGATTCTGGGGAGAAGTTCTCAGAATAAAGAATATATTTTAGAGAAGAGTTTTCCTTGAGTCAAAAGTTGGAAATGAGTAATTGTTCTACAAAACTTTAACGCCTTCCTGCTTCTGAATTTCAGAAAAAACTTTTTTTCTAATCAACGTAATGGCAAGTAACGTCATTCTGAGATATGTGGATCAAGTTAAATATGAACTGAATATCAAAGTTGTCTGAAAGAGAATTCGTTCGTAATCTGATGATACCATCACTTGGCATCAGTGTAAACACCAATGACTAGCTACTAATAGACTATGCCAAGCAGTGTATCATTGGCTTTATCACTTAGGAATGTGATAAGAATATTCATTTCACAGCAGATAAAGATGAAGTAATAAAAATATGTAAAAATATGACCTCCTCAATCTGAATTTTCTTTAACTGTAGCTGTGAATTTTGTTTATATTATATCAAAATGATTTTGTAGGCTTTTCTTGATATTTTTGTTCCGCAAATAGCGTGCTCTAGCCGTTTAGGCACTTAATAGGTGGGCCGCCATTGCCTCCTATGAAGGGACGGACAAATTACATCCATGCCTTCTCCGGGATTCGAACCCGGGTCCTTCGGTACGGTAGTAAGAGTCACTAACCGCTTTCTCGACTGGGCGCCCCTTCCCCCGCAAAAAAGCTATCGGTAAATAAAAATCTTAAAAGGAGCCGCCTAACCATACTTATGGTATAGTGGTTAGCATCGCTGACTGCTGTGCTGAAGGGTCCGGGCTCGAATCCCGGAGAAGGCATGGATGTTTGTAAATAATGAATAGAGTCCATGTGGCACGGGGGCACTGTAAATATGCGGCGAGCCGAAAGTCGTTTCGGGAGTTTGGTGGTAGAGGAAGAAGGGAGGGAAGACCCTCGGACCCGTCCTCCTTCCCGGCGTGCTCTCCATCAAAATTGGGGGCGAAACTGAGCTAAATCGCGCATTTACCTGTAAGGTGCTCAAGGCTGTTGCCAACGACAGGCGTCAACTTGCGCTCCTTGCCATGAGAAATTTTGGGGGCTTGGGTTGACTATAATTCAGACAAGTGAGCATTAGCAACAATAACAATTTTTAAAAGAATACCAGTTTGATAACTTAATATTGATTTATAAATGTAGTCTTTGAATAAGCATGAAAATATTCTGTATTGCAGCAAAAGCATTTATTCCATTTACTATTTATGCATTATTTGGAATCGAACTTTTATAGGTCTTACCGAAACTCCTCGAATGTTAAACGTCGAAAATACAGGGTATCCAGGAAAGAAGTAATTAAAAAGAACGAAGCATTTATCCGAATAAATTTGTTTATTCCGTTGTGGTTTACATAGCTTGGAAAAAGAACTCACAAAGATTTGTTTGCTAGAAATACTTGAGTGGAGCGGACTTAACCCTTTATTTTTACTTTTCTGTACCCACTTAACTCCTATAGATTTCTTTCTGGTGGGGTTTGCGAAGAGAGTAGCGAAAGCCTGTCGCCAACATTGCAGATCCGCCTGCCCGAATTACGGAGGTACTGAATGACAGGAACTCTCACACCAGTGATGCCTTCGAACGTATGCCGCCTAGACATAGCCCGAGTTATAAATGGCGCTCACATAAGATGTGTACTGAAATAGTTTGAGCAGTCCATTCCAATAATGTAAACCACAATGCAAAACACATTTATTTCGGATATGTGTGACGTTCTTTTTCATAATCTCTTTTCCAGACACCCTGCATTTTGTATCTTCTTAAATTATTCATGCACGAATGGATGGCAGCATTCAATTTATGCGAAAACTTCCTTTTTGGCTTAGATTTAAGAGCCCTTAAATTTAATGTTTGCGGAAGTCCGTCAGCTAGCCGAAGGAAACAAGTGTGTCAGTTCGCGTACTTTACCACACTTTGGCAAACGTGAAATTTTGTGCTTAGTTTCTTTGCGCCATGGTTTGTGATTATGAAGTTGTATGAACACTTTGTATCCAAAGTTATAGGTGTAAAGTCATTGTGGACAGTTTACAGTAATTAATTAAAGGAAGTGGTGTTAGAGAAAAAATTTACACACAATTGCGTAAATTAATGTTTACCGTTTTCACTTCTGTAAAATGAGAATAACATTATAAAAACGAGGTTTAAATCAAACCGAGACTTGATTTTTCAGAATATCATAACAGGCATAGACGATTGGCAGCGAGTTTTATTTCTCAATTTAAGTCTACACTACATTATGCAGTTATGCCAGCGTTTCAAAAGTGCTCGGGCAACTGCAGAGTGGGAAGATTTTTCAGTAGGTCAGAATCGTGATCGAATTACTTGCTTCATGTTACCATCACTGCTGAAACTCAAGTTTTCATTTAACGCTTTTAAGAATCTAAGTTGAAAAGCGCTTAAGGCGAGATTTGGACTGTATGAAGAGGTGGCAGTACAGGTACAAGTCATGCAATGATTTTGTAGAAATAAGTTTGCCTTTTAGGGATCCAACCAAGTCACTTTTGGGGAAAGAATAGTACATAAAGTAAACGTGATACACCATACCGCGTTGCTTCATTCGATGTTAGATAATTTTTACTGGGGAGCATTATACAAGCCTTTGAAGACCTGAGAACAATAAAAACTGCTAATAGGGACAATTATTCCCTAACATTCTTTCGCGATTAGTTTTTACTAAATTCGTACCGGGTTAGGTTCAGATTCCGACTGACTTTAACTGCCATAGATGCCCGTGATCGCCTTTCCCTTCCATAAATATATACTGATAATCAACATACTAAGGGAAAAATATAAACATTAATGGAGCATCATCCTTCGCTCTTTTCATTAAACATAGCAAATACAGGTAAAAGTATGGGGGGCACCAGCGATGTACACAGCGCAAAGGGCAAAAAAAAAGGGGGGGCAGTTCTATATCTCCCGTTCTACTGGGCCGATTGACGAAATACAAATTGCGTTTTTCATGTCTCCAAAGCGTGAATTAGGATATATACTGGATTCACATATAGCATCGTTCTGACATAGGTGTTTGGACACAAAATGGATCTTTTCTGAAATAACATACCAATTTGTTTCCATATTTCGATTCTACGACTCAAATTATGCTTAAATGTTAAATTTCTTAAAATCTGGTGCGAAATTTACGAAGAAATTTAAAAATTTATCTTAACGCAATTTTTTCAATTAGGACCAAGAATAATTCACTTGGCGAACTTCTTAATATATTGCAACCTATTTTCCTTTCTCTTCCATTGCGCGAGAGCGGAAAAAAAGTCACATCGGTCCTGCCTTTTTACATTGTGCATAAGCGGAAAAGAAGTCACATCGTTCTACTTTCAAATAACTTTAACTTAGTGCCTAAACCACATTTGATGTTATTATCGCTTTCAATAAATATGCCAAATTTCAAAATGCGCCAACATATAAATTCACGTGTATCTTGGGAAATTTTGAATAAAAACTCTAATTTTTTGCAGGTAGGCCTAAAAGTGCATCTACTTTAAGATGATGGTAGAAATTTTATAGATTATAATTAAAATTTGTTTTCGAAAATTTTACAAAAATTATTTAAAAATACAAATTAAAAAATAAATCATAAAAAATGGGCGAATGTTATTTGGAATGAATCTTAATTTCGAAATGTGAAAAGAAGAATCAAGTAAGTTTAATAAAAAAAGAGATATTAATAAATATATACCAAACTCAATGAATATGGAGGAGCTACAATTTTCAGAGCTAATTTTTTAAAAACTACTCGTGCGATTTTTACAAAACTTGGCGGTTTGGCATACTTTGAGTGGTAGAATCGAAATACGGAAAAAAATAGCATGTCATTTCAGAAAAAGTCCGATTTTGTTTCAAAATACCTGCAATAGAAAAATGCTTTATGTATAAATCTAGTACATATTCTAAGTCGCGCTTTCGAGACATGAAAAACGCAAGTTGAATTTCCTCAATCGGCCCACTAGAACGGGAGATATAGAACTGTCTCATTTTTTTAGTCCTAAGGCGCTTTGCCCTTGAAAGACTATTGTTTTCGTTTTGCGATTTTCCGTCTGATCACTCTGAATGTCCGTTTCACTTTTCAAATCGTTGCCACCAAATATTATCGACCTGTATTATATTTGAAGAAATTCGATAATGATGAATCTGCATAAATGTATGTACGTTTCTCGCATTGTGATAAAACAACTGTACCTAGAGCCGTCCAATTTTGAATGACGTAATTCTACTGCCAATATGGGCATCTGGAAGCCCAAATTTGAAATTTGGAATTTGTTTTATTATCGATTTCATATTCTGTAAAACTTTAACGAATTTTTTATTAACAAACTCAAGGATTTCAAAGCCAAGGCAACGTTGTACAGAGAAAACATTTTTATCTCCAGCGCGCGAGACTGTGTGTCGGAAATTCTAAAGATACGCTCAATTTAAAATTTATTTTGCGATATTGCTGTTGAACTGAGTTTTATGGTTTAAGTAATATTTAATAAATAAAGGTAACATACAAAATGTTAAACGCCCCTTCGAAAATCTGAAACCTTTAGATTTTCTTTTTTATTGAATTTTTATTTCGCAGTGTACCATAAGTCAACCGATTATTATTGCATTATTCAGCATGTCGAGAGAGAGTGGCAGTGAGCATTTTTTTTCCCGTTTGGCCTCTTTTATAGTCTCTTCTCTCCGGAGGAGATGAATGTAAGCCTCCTCGGCCTACTTGTTCAGCCAAGCGCATCCTTCGAGCGATCAGTTGACTATCGTGTAACTCAGGGGTGTCGAAATGGCGCCCCTTCCCCGAGGTCGCATGTGATCCCTAAAGCAACTTTATGCGGCCAGCGAAGACATTTTAATTATGTACTTGTTGCAAATACGATGTTACAAAAGTTTCAGGAATTTATTTATTTGAAGTTCAAGTTAAATTTTTTTCTTTTCATTTCCATTACAAACGAACGTGAACAAAGCGCTAGGAAATCGATAAATATAGTTCATTAATCCATATTGTTATGTAAATGTTATTCAAGATAAGATTTCAAGATATAGATTTCATTAATTTTTACTCGTGAAAAAGTAAATAAGCTCAGTTACGAACTTTTACATTATGAATAGACATTTTGTTAAGGAATACATTTATATGCAAACAGGTCCCCCCCCCCCGATTGAAAACTGATAAGTAAAGGGCCTAACTGATCGATTGAGATCTACAATCCGTGATGGAAATAGTTTCCAGTAAATTCTCTCCAAGGTTACAAACTTTATCAGAATTTAATTCTATCAAGTGTAAAGCTGTAGTAAGGAGTAAAGAGATTATAATTGTTTGCATAAGAACATACGCACGCCGGAGAAAAATTTAATAAATAAGAGAAATTATATTGTTATTATTCTCAATTCTTGTTCCAATTGGAAAAGTTTTTCTGAAAACTTAGAAATTTATATATATTTTTATTTAAACTTAATTATTTAATGAATAATTAAACATGCTAAATTTTTTGAAAGGAATATCAGTAAAAATTTACTATTGAGCTGCCAGTATGTTTGAATTACAAAGTTTAGTCAAGATATCTATCTTACAGGAACCAAACTTTAGATTTCAGATAGAAATTTGAGTGTTTTTCCTTTGATATTATTATTTTTCGTTATGTCACATTGTCACGCTTTCCTTTATATTTAATAAACGAAATTTAAAATTTATTAAAAAAGTTGAAGAATTTGTTAAAAATGTTATGGGAAAAAATTGTTTTTGGAAAGGTTTAAGATATTAAATTACGTCCAATAGGGCGTTTTTTTAACATTTTGTAGGTTACCTTCATTTATTAAATATCATGTTCTTCGGACTTAAACCAGCATATAATTCAGTTCAAGAACAATACCTCAAAATAATTTTAAAATGAGCATATCTTTAGAATTTCCTATACACAGTCTCACTCGCTGGAGGTAGATGTTTTTTCTGTACAACGTTGCCATTGCTCGCTTTCAAATCCTCGAGTTTGTTAATCAAAAATTCTTTAAAGTTTTACAAAATATAAAATCGGTAATAAACAATTTCAAAATTTCACATTTGGGCTTCCAGAAGCCCATATTTGTGTGGAAACATTCAATATTCAAATTTGATGGCTCTGGGTACCGTTGTTTTATCACAATGCGAGAAACATAAATACACTTATGCAGATTCTTCATTAATTAATTTCTTTAAATATAATACAGGGCGTTAATATTTGGTGACAGCAGTTTAAAAAGTGAAACAACGCTTTTAGTGAATCAACGCAAAATGCTAAAACGAAATTAATAGTTCCTCTGGGCAAATTGCCCGTTTGGACCAAAAATATAATTAAAAAAAAAGTGAAAGCTTTTCAAATTTTATATTACGTCCAAATAGGCCTTTTTTTTTTATTTACAGACACATACACGTTTCGAGAGCATTTGGCTAACGCCACATAGGGCGAAAAATATTTAAAAACAGCCTATCGTAAGAATTTCCGACAGAGAGTCTCGCAGGATGGAAGTAAAATGTTTTATTCCCTGAGTGTTGCCACTGCTCGTTTTGAAATTATTGAGTTTTTTAAACAAAAATTCGTTAGTTTTACAAAATATGAAATAGACAGTAAAACAAACCCCAAATTCGGGCTTCGGGTGGAGGACTATGTTATTCAAAATTTGACGATTCTAGGTACCGCTGTTTTTTTACACTGCGAGAAACACACATACATTCATGTACATTCTTCATTATTTAGTTTCTTTAAACATAATACAAGGCAATAATATTTGGTGGCAACAATTTGAAAAGTGACTCGGACATTTAAAGTGATTCGAAGCAAAATGCCGGTTCGAGACTAATAGCTCTTATGGGCTAATAACAATCTGGCCCTTCCATTGTTTTCAGATTGTGCAGGCGATCTGCATGAGATTAGAGTTTGATACCATTGGTGTATTCTAATTATCACCGGTGTAATCTATGAATTCAAAGAGAATATGAAAACAGAACTACGCAGAGCTTCTTTATTTCACAATGGCATCCTGTGATATCAATGCAAGATTTTTATGTGAATATCAATGCATTCCATCAGCGTATTGTGAAGTTTTCTGTAAATTTGACTTTATTTTACGCTTTCATTCACAATGAAAGTCATCGAAGCAGGCTGTTCCACATTTTGACTTCTAGGCTTTGATCCACTTTATTTTTCAACGCTGAAATAATATTGCTCTCAAAATTAGAGTTCCATGCAATAATATGAGATGCATCTTTGAAGTAAGCATAACTAACACGCATCAGGGTCTTTTTATACTGTGATTTTGAGACAGAAAGTGTAGAGTCATTAGGTTATTTGGAAGCAGGAGACGTGAAAAACGAGCAATGCCCTCGCCGGGTCTCGAACCACGGATCTCTCGAATACGCGTCGAGCGTGCTGACCACTACACCACGAAGGCATGCCAAGAAGTACGTTATAAATTTCAAAATGAGTTATCAGACATGATGGTCTAACGGGGATTAGGGGACCCAGTCGCCAAATCTTGGTGGTGGAGAATCATTATCCACCACCTTGTCCCTGTTCGGGCGCCATTTATAGAGTCATTAGGTTATTTGGAAGCAGGAGATGTTAAAAATGAGCAATGCCCTCACCTTGAGTCGACCTTGGACCTCTGGAATACGCGTCAAGCGCGCTGACCACTACAAGGTATGCTAAGAAGGCGCGAGAAATACCTTATAAAAGTTCCGATCTATCTCGGAGCCCAATCCATACACTGTCAAACACATTTTTGCAACAAGATATATGAAAATGGATATATTTTTCGTGATCCCTTACTTCGGTAAAAGCATAATTTTTCGAAAACTTTAAAGTAGTATTTATTATAAGATCTAGGGGTTAATATTGCTTTTTCGACTTGTGTATTGTTCATGTTTATCTCATAATGCAAAATAAAGAACAAAATGTACGTAAGTAACACGGGCTCATGTACTTACAGGCGTGACCTAAATGTGACCTACCTGTTACAATGAAAAGAACTGCTGAACATTGACAGAATGACACGGGTTCATATCCCGGCGAATAGTTCGTCTGCATAATCATTTTTGTGGATTTATTTATCTACGTGTAACATAAATACGACTCACTTTTGCTTAGAAAGTCCACTCCGAAGGCATCATTTCTTTTAGGGATGTAGGGTTTCCCTTATTTTACATGACAAATTTACTTTAAGTTTGATAATTTTCCTGAACTTCTCAACTTCCCCCAGTACTTTCTCGCCAGGATGTAAATTTTAAGTTAAGTGTATAAGGTATTTCTCCTGCCTTCTTTGCATGCCTTCGTTGTGTAGAGGACCGCACGCTCGACACGTTTTAGAGAGGTCTGTTCTTCGAGTCCCTGCGAGGATATTGCTCATTTTTCATTTCTCGTGCTTTCAAAAAATACCTAATGACTCTACAACTGGCGCCCGAATGAAAAACGGTGGTGGATGATCATTCTCCACCACCGGGATTTGGGCGCTGGGTGTTCTAAAACCCCAGTCGCCCTTTAAAAGGGGGAGCATATAAGGCATTTCTCCCGCCTTCTTAGCATGCTTTCGTGGTGTAGTTTTCAGCACGCTCGACGCGTATTCGAGAGGTCCGTTGCTCGAGTCCCGGCGAGGACATTGCTCATTTTTCATCTCCCCTGCTTCCAAATAAATCCTAATGACTCTACAAGTGAAGTGAATATTTAAACGGGTGAATCTCCGAGTTTATTCAGAGCGTGTTTTCACTCGCCAGCGCACATTTCGTTGCTATCTCGCTGTTACGCTAGTTAGCCTCTTGGCCATTTCGGATTATCGTCATGACTGTTAGGATTTTGTGAGTCTACCTGTTAGGTGTAATTTAATGTCCTAATCCAGCACTATTTTATTTTAGGTTTCGACTTAAATTATAATTTGCGTTTAAGTTTTCACCGCAAGTTGACGGTGTTTTTTTGTAACACACAAAGATCGTGCCTTTCTCTTAAACTTTTGAATTAATAAAGGGTTACTTTTCACCCTTCTTCCGTGTTGGTAATTCCTTTACGTCTGTGCGAGAATTCGCCAGATTCATTATAGGATCTACAATCAGTTTATATGGAATAACAGAGACAGACAGCCCTTAAAAGTTTGTGATATTTGAAGTAAGAATTTCTATTATTTTTTTCAGTGTAAAATTAGGCTGGGTGAGTTGAAGAGAAACGAAGCAGCAATCTCCCCCTTTCTGAATTAGCCTTTGAAGGGAATTGTTAATTCCAATTTCTATTAATCATGGCGTCAGTGCTCTAACTATGAGGGACTGGAACTTGAGACGCGAAAAATCGTAGTTAACTATAAGCTATCCTACAGCACAGTATTAAGCAATGAATTTATATAAAAACTATCATTCTCGTGCGGGAGAGTATTAAATAAAATGCTTCATTTCTTCTTTAACAATTGTGCCTATTATTCCCGACCTTTGTGGAAACCGTTAGTCATAAACAGATACTCTTCCATCTGTTGTGCGACACTGCATGATCTCCATATGTATCCATCACCATCTGTCATTTCCTATGCTTGCATCAGAAGTAAATACGTCACACTATGACGCAGTTATGGCCATTCTTCTTTAAATTGAGGTATTTTTTACTTTTATGAAATAGTTTTAAATAAACAAAAGCAATTTTACCTTTTACTTTATGTGAAAAAAACACTGTATTTCAGTGAAAAAAAAAAAAACTCCGTGTTGTTGTTTAATAAGAAAAGACTCGAATCCAAAATGGTTTTACTTCCTTGCAGGAAATAAAAAGAACTAATGTAATCGCGAAAAATTTCGGGTATCATATTTCAACGAAAATATCCATTTTGACCTTTATCGAATGCAATTTAACGATGTTTTTTAGTGACATCCGTATGTAAGGACAGAATAAAGGACTCTTTTAAAAAAAAAAATTATAAAACTGATTTAAAATGGATTCTGAAGAGATTTTTTTTGTGGCGCCTGTGCGTACGTACGTACGTATATATCTCGTATAACTCAAAAACGAGTAGCCTCAGAACGTTGACATTTTGTATATAGGAACATGTAGATGTGCACGTCTTATTTTGGTTACTAGCGGCAGCACTAAAAGTATATAAATATATGTATATATATATATATATCTACTCTCTTACTCGCCTCATTAAGTTCACTTTTTTATTCTTATATGGTGGTAAATTGCGCATCTTTTGCTTTAAAAATGATTGAATTATGTTCTTATCTTCCGGTTAAGGTTTTTATGCCTTTAGTAAATCTGCATGCAACATTTGTAGAATTATCAACAATTTAAAAGTTGCTTAAGTACGGCAAAGCATACTTATTTTTACGATAGCAGCCATATTTGTTTACATGTGAAATTTAGCAGAATAGTGGTTTTGTTGCCAATCTAGAGAAACTAAGCTTCACAAGAACAAAGATAACGCCTTCTTTTATTATTGCGAATTAAATCGTGCTTAATGCAGTCTGGAATTTATTCGAGGAAGTAAGTGCATAAGATTTACTTCGTAATTTTTAATATAGTTATTTTGAGTTTTCATGTATTTTTGTCTTGTCACGAAGTGAGAACTGAAGGAATTGAATGAGAAATATTGAATCGTTCGTGAAAAACTGTTTGCTTTCTTTTTTTCGTTTAATTTCTTTTATACATCATTTTAGATTTATTGTAATATTTGAACAGAACACGTGGCAACGAATAGATAATTCCATCTGAAGATATAATTTTTGTGCATTCTGAATTATAAAACGAATGGGATGTAACGCTGTTAAGTGAACCTAGCGCTAGAGTGTCGCTATGGTAAACAAATATAGTGAATTTTAAAGAGTGCCTTTATTCTATTGGGGTTTATGCTCTATCTGAGGAGTAGATTTAATTCAATCCAATAAGTTTAAATGAAATACAACATGCGTATAATTTATTATTCCGAACAAGGAAGTCATGTGGTGTGCACATCAGAATCAGATTTTTTTTTTCCAGATCAGACAATTGGTTCTTTTACTGAAAACATTTCTTCCAAGTTAAAAATTTTAGAAAATTCGTTTTCTGTGTTTTGCCAGCTCTTACACAGTTTAATAAAATATATTTAAAAGAATCATAATTTAGTCTTTTTATTTTTTAAATATACAAAAAGAAATGCCTGTAAATGTCCATTTTTGCTTAAAACTTACTTTTATAAATTTGCATAAAACGTTTGAACGAATGAGGTTTTAGAATCGCCTTAAATGCAAATGAGAAGTAACGTAGTTTTTAAGTTCCACTAACTTAGAGAGAATTAGGATTCCTGGATAGTGCATTTGCCTTTTGGCTGCATCTCTCTAAGTGTTACTACACTCGGCCATATTATGTGCCTTTTGATAGCTTCGCTGGCGAGTTTAATATTATGGGCAACTAGTTTTGAATTATGTTAGCTTCGGCTAAATCTCTTCAGTTAGTCATTAATTAGTTCTTGTTTCTTACATTTTGAGTTTAAGCCCAAGTGTAGAGGCTTTGCTGTACGCCCTGAGAAAGGGGCCAACTGTTAAATCTTTATTTTAAGCAAATAAATGGTAGTTAATCCTTCTTGAGCTTACATTTCTGTTCTTGGACTTAAGCGATTATTCGCTTAGCTGTTCACTAGGTTCCTGAACACTTAGGTAATAGAATGCAAGTGAGGAATACAACAAACTTTACATCTAAAATTAAAATAAAAAAAATAACTTTAATAATATTTTACTTTTTAAAATTAAAAAACAAATTCAGGAGCTTACACTAGAGCAAATTAGAACAGCATAGGAAACATTAGCAATTTTAAGAATAATAGTAGATTATTTTCAGTATAATTTCGTTCGTATTGTTTCTGATAAATCATTTCATTAGTATACCAGGGAAACATGAGTCAAATAGAACGGGAAACCGAGTTTTCGTTCTATTTGACTCATGCAACGAACGAGTTTCTTTTTCTTTTAGGGTGCGATCTATTTAAGCAATCTATTGAAATGCCCTCAATTATTTTCAGTCCTATTAACTCCAATTAGTTACGTTATTCAGTTATTAAACTTCAATGAGTTAGGTTTTATATCCAATATATCAACTTAAGTTTATATTTTCATATAATTTCATATAAAATTTGCTATAATCTTTAATAAAACCAAGGTAATTATTTATTGCATACAGCTTTTCTCAGCATCACAGAACACAATCAGTAGTTATTACTTAACCTACTAAGAACATTAAACATAACGCAGTGCAAAGCGCATTTAAGGAGGTACGCACGGAGATATAATTCTGAACTAAAAGTGAGAATTGAAGCTCTTGGGAAATTTCCAGTATATTCCCTCTCTCGAAATTACTGGAAGGTATGTGCGGTTACAGTTAAATATAGGGATAAATTACAGTTATTCAATTACAGTACCAATTACCGTTATACAGGGACTGAACCAAAATGTTGCCAAACGGTAGCTAACTTTGGCAACTTTATAGCGATTTTTCGCCAAATTTGGTGACAAAAATTAGTTGCCAAAACCATCGCCAGCTTGGTGATATCTCGCCAATTTAGCCAGATAGCCATTTCCCTAAATATTAAATGAATATGCTCCTGTAACTTTTTCAAGCATTTCATGTTGCATTATATAAAAGATACAATTT
Organism: Stegodyphus mimosarum; assembly: GCA_000611955.2. NCBI lineage: Eukaryota > Metazoa > Arthropoda > Arachnida > Araneae > Eresidae > Stegodyphus > Stegodyphus mimosarum. The sequence continues at coordinate 221,381 of KK116604.1, forward strand.
CGCATATAATTTCACTAAAATTAATTATATATATATATATACAAAATTCTTAGTAATATTAATACAGAACACATCTGTGTTTTAACCTAATATACAATTTCCTAATTGTTATAAGTTTTAGGTAACAAAGTTTGTTCCTTTATTTAAATATGTCAAAGCTTACGCGAGCTATCTGCCTAAAATAACAGAGTTAGGTCATCAGTAAGACTCCTTTCAAGGTTTGTTTGCTTAAGGCAAAGAAGGTAAGGCTATCTGGGTAAGTAAGGGATGCCATCGTGTATGACTTTCTGACAGATATTGGCTCATAATCACATTATACGTGGGGAAAACCACAAAAGCACCTGTGCAGCCAAACCTTTCGCTGGGATTTGAACGCCGGACGAGCTACAATGCTTGAGTGCTTGGTCACTAATGAGCACTCTCTTTTAAGAAAACTGAACTTGACGCATTTTAGAGACTTTCCTCTGTCTTTAAAACAAAATAGCTAAAAATTATTACATCTTGTTCACCCTTTCCTTCTCCAAAGACAAGAAACATTATATAAAAAATATAACCAAACTCACTTAAGTGAATTTTGTGTATTTTTGCTGAAGTTTCAGGTATTCTTAGCCGCATCTGAGTCTCCTCTAGTCATTTAAAGTAGCAGCTGTCCACATTGTGCATAACATGTATAATTACACTGGTCAATATTCGAAATTATCGGATAAAAAGGCTTGTGAACTTCGTAATTTTATTTGATAAGCCAGTTTCAAGTATGCGTTTTGTAACATCATGTTTTTGAGATGAAACATAGTTCTCTTTACAGACATTTAAATTACTTTTTGTTATGAATTGTGATGTACCAAAACGTTTACATAGGGCAGTTAAATTATGAATAACGCAGTCCTCCACTCGAACATATGCACCTGGAAGCCTGAATTTTAAATTTTATATTTCATAATTTTTAAAACTTTAATGAATTTTTTATTAATAAATTCAACTATCTGAAAAAGAGCAGTGGCAACAGTGTACAGAATCAAACATGTTTACCTCCAGCACGCGAGTCTGTCTATCGGAAATTCTAAAGATATGCTGTTTTTAAATATTTAATCATTTTGCAACTGAGCCGAATTTTATGTGGCCAAGAACGTGTTATGTAATGCATAAAGTAAACACACAAATCGTTAATAATAAAAAGACGAAAGTTTTGCAAAAGCATCTTAGTAAGAAAACTGAAGATTGATATGATGAACTGAGAAAAGACAGAAAAAACAAACAGAACAATATATTATGTCAACACTTAACGCCACATAGGGAATTCTAAACGTATACTACTATGCTGCTTTTGAAACTTTTGTAATTTTGCTGTTGAACTATATGTAGCATAAGTGTGAAGAAGAAGATGCTTAATAATAAAGTTATAAAGCCAAAAAAAAAAGGTATTAACAGTAATGAGTTTAACAGCAGACTAATAGACTACCAGCTCAACGAGAGCGTAGGAAAACCTTTAACAAACCATTTTGGGGGTCCGTTAAATATGAACTCTTTCAGATTTTTCTTTTGCATTCTTGTCATTGTTTTTATTATGCTATTCACACTGCTGACCAGCGTAAATGCAACACCCTGAAGGAAGCATGCAAATAACATGAAATTTACAACATGCCTTAGCGGAAGTGAGATATGCAAACGATTAGAATTTCAGCGCAGACGCACATCAAGCGCGCCTGTGGCGCCACTTCAAAGCGCTATTTAAGGCTTGGAGTTTTCGACGATTTCAAGTTCGGCAATTGTGTTTTTCTTGTGGTTTTTTCAAAAAAAAAAAAAAAACTATGCCTTGCAGTAAACAGCGATCATCGTTTGATCAAGTATCCGAGTTCGACAGAGGAGGGTAGTGTGGACTACCGAGAGTGTGGATTACCTTTCAGGGAAATCGGTAGTCGTGTTGGACGAAACCAAACAACTGTAATGCGAATATGTGACCGATGGATGCAGGAGGATACGCCGGACCGACGTGTTCGATCGCATCCACCTTAGTGCACCACTTCACGTGATGACAGGAACATTGTGCGCATCACAGTGGCGGATCGCTCAGTCACATCACGGACCATAGTACAGCACATCATTCAGTGTCTGCACGTACCATTTCACGCCGTTTACAGCAGAGTAGTCTGTCCGCAAGACGTCCATTGCTTCATGTATCCTTGACGCAGAACCACAGACGTCTCGGCCGCCAATGGTGCGATGAAAGAAGGATGTGGACTGCAGAATGGAATGAAATTGTCTTTACTGACGAGTTACGCTTCTGTCTGCAACACCACAATGGTCGGATTCGAGTCTGGAGACACCGTGGAGAGAGGATGCTGAACAGCTGTGAGTTATGCACCACCACACTGGTCCTGCACCGGGTAATATGGTATGGGGCGGTATTGGGTATCACTCTCGCACTCCTCTAGCACGCAATGCCGGCACTTTAAACAGCCAGCGCTACATCTCCGAGCTGTTGGAGCCACTTGTCCTTCCTTACCTTCAGGGCTTGCCCACAGCCATATTTCAACAAAACAATGCGCGACCACGCATGGCACGCATTGTCCAAGGGCTCTTCGTCAATCTCCAGATTGAATTGCTTACCTGGCCGGCTCGCTCTCCGGATCTTTCGCCGATAGAAAACATGTGGTCCATGGTTGCTGAACGATTGACCCAGATGACATCCCAAGCTGCCACACCAGATCAACTTTGGCAACGTGTGGAAGCTACTTGGTCTACTGTACCCCAAAAACACATCCAAAGTCTCTTTGAATCAATGCCGAGGCGTGTGGCAGCAGTGATCTCCAACAATGGCGGTTCCTCTGGCTACTGATTCTGGAAGGAAACGCACTTCACAGAAGTCTATAAATTTAATCATTTGATACTTGGTCAACATGTTATCGACTAAATAAATTTTGGTGTGATATCTCTTGTCTTTCTTCGTGTTGCAATTTGGGTGGCCAGCAGTGTATTTTTGGAAGCGCAGTTTTTTAATATAGAAATCTTCAAAGGATTTCGAAGTGCTGCCAAGAATTCGACTACATTGTTTCAAAACGATCAGTTGGGAAGCAGTCGTATTAACCATCATTGTGTCTGAAAAGTAAAAAATCGTCCTAACATATTCTGTTATGTGATTAACATCATCTTTCCATTTGTGTATCATCTGCACGTCCGAGTATCATTACAATAGATATAAAAAACACCTACTTTATGTACTTGAGGTATCTATTAAGTGATCATGAAAAAGGAATCGATAAACTAGGCGGTCGCATGTCTGTTACTAAAAGCACACTTTCTGAATTCATAATCGATGTTTTTTTCAAATAATCTGTAGGCCTTTTAGTAATGAATACCAGAAATTTTTCCTTAAAGGTATCCAATCATGCAAAATTTGCGCACGTCAAGTTTCAAAAATCGTGAAAATTCTAAAATGGATATTAATAGCAATTTGTTACAGTGGATGATACTCCTCTATTCTTTCAAGTAATATATCACTTGAAATTCAATTACAGTTTATTCTGTTAATTTTAAAAATCGCTTACTTAGGGCGAGATAGAGAAGGGATTTTCTCAAGCATAACGATATTTTATCACTGAGCATTACTTCGCAATGTATAAATTTGATTGCGATGTCAACTTTTTCGTATTCTTTTTTGGTGATTGTAACATTTAGTTCTGACTTCGCTCAATTTGTCTAAACTCAAAATAAAAGCTACCACTTCATTTCTCTATAGAAAAATCCGTTTCTAAATCACGTTCTAAATCAAAAATTCTAAATTCTTCCGTTTCTAAATCTCTTTATGAAGCTGAAAATCAGTGTTAGGTTCAGAGAGTTTATGAAAATCGTATCAGCAATGGGAATAAAGGGTCCTAATATGTTTCTTTTAGAAAATAATTTCCTGTTTTCCATAGATTAAATTGGAAAGATTTCATACCACTATGTACAACATCTGCAGATACAGCAATTTGTAATGTCTTTGTTTAAACCTAATAAAGTAATAATTAATCTCTAAAATAGGCAGCCATTGTTAAAGGTAATATAGCAACAAGAATAAGGGTAAGTTGCGTAAATTTGCAGCAAATATTGTTTCGAAGGTTAAACAGCATTTCTCCTTCAGCTGTAGGCGTGAAAATGACGAAAAGTCATTACTGCAGAAATATAAGTGAAACTTCTACACCTTTTTCGTCATTTTCATTCCTGCAGCTAAAGAAAAACATTTTATGTAACCTTCCAAACAATAACTCTGCAAATTTACGCAACTTATGCTAATTCTTGTTATTATAGTACTGTAACATTTTTTCTTCAGCTTGTTGTTTTTGTTATGAGAACCATTGTTTAGAAGTTCCTCATAAATTTGAAAGGTTCGCCAAATCAAACGAACGAATGAGACTGCTGAATATTGGTAGTTCGATTTATCCCTGCAATCGGGGTGGCTTTCGTAAGCGTTTTTGTAGTCTTTTTATATGTGTAACGGCAATATTAGCCAGATTTCCTACAAAATTGCTCTACGAGAGCATTCCTTTTGTTACTCTGATAGTCTTAGAGCTTTTTGTGATAATAAAGTTAATCCCTAAATCCAAAATTGAAAAGTGTTCAATTTCGTTCAGTAAAAGGCATTTGAAAGAAGCTTAAGTCAATAAATTATATCAAGAATATTTCTAACTAGCCACTGCGCGGCCAGCCTTCGTCTGGCTTTTAAGTGTACCTGAAAAATGCCTAAAGAGAACACCAAACATTAAATTTGAAAACTGCACAGAATTTTACTCTGCAGAACAATTTTATCGAAAAAGAAACAAACAACAACGGAAAAAAAATTAAGCTAAAAATGCATTACATATAAAAAGCATACAAAGAAATAAGCAATATCCCTTAATACAAATATTAATTATCCTAATAAATAATCAACTTCCCTTTGCAAAATCTTAAGAACTCAAATGGTATAAACAGATTAAGAACTTAAACAGATTAAAAAATATCATGCAAAACTTTTTTATAATAAAAT
>KK116604.1:226585-254105 GCA_000611955.2 Stegodyphus mimosarum
TTGCCAAAACTACATTTTAAAATATCTGAGATGTGAGAAGTGTATTCGGAAGCTTCATTTAAAAAATTTTAAAAAAATACAAAATATTATTTTTTCAAAATTCTTTTTTTAAAAGGAGTCGAAAGGATTAAAGTTCAACGTGTCCAAAAATCAAAGGAAAATAAACAGCACATTTTTTAAAATAAGTTTTTTTTAAAAAAATTCCGCTGAAAAGGTGTTAAGCTCACCTTCCTAAATAAATTCGTATTTAATCGATTTATTGAAATACGAAATTTATTTTAAGTTCGTAAAATAGCTAAGTGTCTACGCTTCACGACGATGTAAAAATGAAATGTATAGAATGAAATCTCGCTTTCCTGCAGCCCATTATGTCTTAAAATGACGCGATTTGGTCACAAAACATAAAATAAAAAAAATTCTAATTCGAATTTCGAAAAAAGTTGCTTCGAGGTGCACTGGCTCTTGTGTAGATACACCTATGTAGCAAATTTCGTGGCGCCCTGGGTCTATTAGTCACGCACGCACGCACGCACACAGAGACACGCACACACAGACACAGATACACAGACAGACAGACAGACACACACAGACACACACACACTTTGTTTTATTATATGTAGAGATAATTTTATATAAAATTATAATATGCGTTTTAAAAGGTAAACAAAGTAGCAGGGTTTACAGACGCGTAATACAGAGCCCAGCTTTTTGCATGTTCATGGATAACTGTATGACGCAGAGAAAGAAATTTCCTCAAAACATACCTTTTAAGTACCTCGTAAAAATGACACAATAGAGGAAAAGGAATTATTATTGTTATAGTTTACAGCCTGTTACAAACTTTCCGAAAACTTGAAAAGAGATGAAAAAGTAAAAAAACTTCGTTCTTTGTGATGTTTTCGCAGGAAGTCGAATGGATAAAAATTTTAACAGAGGAAATCCATTAGTTTCGACTCCCCGTTGAATCAACGTAACTACTTTTACGCGATGTTTTCAAGTTTTCTTTTCATACGCAACTACTTTTATATAACTGACTTAAAAAATAAATTTTTTCAATGTCTTTTAAGTCTCTTCAAACAATCCGATATTTTAGACCTTATCCCCAAAGATATGAAAGAGTTAACGAATGTCTGAAATTATTTTTAACTCTTGCTACGAGTCCTACACATAAGATGCTCCCTTGGCTCTGTTACGAGTCCTACACATAAGATGCTGTGGTATCGTCGGCGTTGGCAATTGTTATCTGAAATTGAAACGTGCTCAGTCTCTGCCTGCACTGTTACAATTAAACAATTTTTTGAGCTTTTTATGATTAGCAACATTCAGAAAAATAATTATTATGATTAGAATTTAGAGTGGTAGTGAAGACGTGGTTGATTTTCAAGTGTTAAGAAAAAAGGAGTGCCACATGACCGGTTACATACAAACAAACATAAAAGGTGTTCCAACATGCCTGAAGAAACCAAAATTATATGGGAAAAAAAACTGCCGCATACAAACGAGGAAATACAATGATCTTAGCTTGGAGGGATAAGGGAGTAGTATCATTATTTAGTAACTGGCATAATGCTGGAATGATAACCACTAATATTTATACGAGGATATATACAGGCAAAATAATCGAAAAGCCAAGTGTAGTTGTCGAGTCGATGGGTGTTGGTCGGGTTGATTAATATACTTCCAGTTATTGCTTTTTGAGGAAATCACTTAAGTGGTGGCGGATACTGTTTTTGGGGGGAATGGAGACATCAATATTCAATTCATACATTCTGTATAAAACTGTACAGCACAATAAAAATGAGAAAGCACTGACGCATTTTACAGTATCGAAAAATTTTAGTCGACCAACTCGTAGGAGATTTCGTCAGGAGACAAGAGTTTCTACATCAATTTCTGAAATCAGACTAAACGAAAAACTTCCTGTAATGAGGGAAGGTCCAAAGAGGGACTGTGTTGTATTCTCTACAGGGAAACAAAAGTATGGCAGACGTCAAACAAGTGATTACTGTGACACTTGCCCAGGTAAACCCAGGATGCACATGTAAGGTCACACGGCGGTGAATTACGAAATTTAAAATTTATCTTCCATTTGCAAGAAGAAAGTGCATATGTATAAAATAAATAAAATTGAAAACGTTCACAAGCACATGTAATTCTTCTCACTTAAAATAAGATTCTGTTTCACTCGTTCCGCTTCGAAAATGTGCCGGAGTTGCTGGTAGGTAGTGGTACAAAAATGTGAGAAGGACTAACTGTTAAAATTATTCCAAATGTTACTGCTGCCAAAATTATGAATTTTCAGACGTATCTCGAAATAATTGGTATAAAATTTCTTTGCAGCATTCCTTTCAAGTTTCTATTCGAATTAAAAATTTTAAATTTCGTTTCGGTTCTAGGGAGTACTCGTGGTTAAATAGTCAAAACAGCATAATAAAACATCCACGGAATCTGCTTTATAGCAAAAGCGAATTGATTCTCAATGGGAAAGGGGTAAATCGAATATTTTCCTGTTGTCTCTTGTAGACGGAAAAAATTGCATATTAATGTATTTTATGCTAAACCTGAAAGACGATTTTTATTCAAAACATTATATGAGGTAATATACAAATAACAAAATGTAGATAATACACGGTAGTGTTGCGTTCTACGGGTTCGTGGATTTGGAGCAATTGATATTAACACTTGGAGTACCAAAACACAATTTATTCGCCAGTAAACAGGATAGTTCGAAAGACATGTTCACACTCGTCGAAAAGCTGCGACAAAGACCCTGAAACACTCAGCAACACAGCCTTCGGGCTGCATAGGATGACTGCATGAAGACAGTTTTACCGCAAAGCACAAGTGCAGCTCTCGACTCAGTTGATCGCAATCGTTCTCAAGCTAATTTCTGCACTCAAGACACTACTTTCTCCTGTACAGGCAGGGTATATATAGCTTGCCTTCGAGAATATTCCCGAGAAAACAGCAAAGAATGCGTTCTAGAATGCTCTCGCTCCGTGTGTGGCATATCGCCAAATAGGCGATTTCGCCCCAAATCTGCCAACCCTAAGCCTATTGTTTTCGACCCGTTTTGCGAGGACGCTACCACACCGCGCAGCATTTCGAAACAGTATAAGCAAATATATATCACCGCATTGGATGAATACTGAAATTGCTTAAATTTTAAAAATTATTGTTAAAGAAACATTTTCAAAATTTTCAGTAGCTAATATTTTTCTTCAAAACTGAGCATTTTATCTCGGATAAGTACGTGGTTAAATGGCATTAAATTATTAGATCTACATTTTTGTACCTACCGTGGCCACTGAAGCCTGGGAATTCGATCCGGTTTCGAATATTTGCAATTAGGATGGCTGCATGGACGGTTTCATAGTTTTTTACATGTGTATCAGAAACACGAATCAGGTTCTGTTATAAAATACTTGTAATAATATTTTGTATTTTTTTAAAATTTTTTAAATAAAGCTTCCGAATACACTTCTCACATCTTACATATTTTAAAATATGGTTTTAGCAACAATTTTTCATTCTTATTGTTGCTGATAGATTTTTGATGAAATCGCATCATTTTGAATAGTATCCTTTTTTTTTTGAAATGTGGATTTGGAAACGTTTTTCATCGTATTTCTTATGTCACTTTTTTTAAGAAATTGAAAAATTGTTTCTTTTTGCAAAGGTAAATTGTTTAATTAATTTATTAGGATAAAAAAATGATTTTTTTTAGGAAATAAAGCTCTTAATCTGTTTATACCATTTGAGTTCTTAAGATTTTGCAAAGGGAAGTTGGTTAATTTATTTACTAGGATAAGTGATATTTGCATTAAGGGATACTGCTTATTTCATTGCCATTTTTTATATATATATATAATACATTTTTATTGTTTTTTTTTCTTTTTTAGATAAAGTTATTTTGCAGAGTAAAATTCTGCGTGGAATTTTTTGTTTTGCGTTTCTTTCATGTTAGTTTTTGCTTATTTCACTGTAAGATATTGAAAAGTTTTGCATGATTTTTTTTTCAACGGAAAGTTGGTTAAATTTTTATTACGATAATTAATATTTGTATTAAGGGATATTGCTTATTTCACTGTAATTTTTTCTCTTGAAAATATAAGATAAAATATTGCTAACAAGTTAAATGGCTCGATAATGACTGCTATCACATTTTCTCAGAAGATTACCTAAACTATCATAATATTTCAAAATTTCAGAAAAAGAATCACTCAGAGTATCAAGTAAGAAAATGTTTAAAAAATTTTGACTCGTCAGAAATGGCAGGGAGTTATTTATATTATTGTAGAATTTTTTACATAATGTTTTATATAGTTAAGGTGGTGGTTAAGAAGGGGGATATAAATTATGTTTTAAAAAATGTTTAATACACATCTCATGCAATCAGTTTGCTAAAAATTCAAGATGTATATGTTTTTCTGGTAATACATCAGGGCCGTATGCCAGGGAGGGTTTTATTCTTAACAAAGAAAAAATAGTTGGAAGAACTTACAAGGCTATCGGTTCCAGGTGTGTCTTTTAGGCATTTTCCCGGTTCGTTTAAAAGCCAGATGAAGGCTGGCCGCGTAGCGGCTAGTATTTTATAAACTGTTAATTGAATTATTATTGGGACATTATTATAGCATCTTTCTCCACTATGCCAAGAAAGAAAGCCAGGATGAATAACATTCTGCTTCAAACACAGGTCTTTCGAGTTGACTTATTATATACAGGGCTATTCAACCACTCCATAGAAAAAAAAAAACTCCACTAACCAGCAGGTATTTATAGCCAAAACAACATGCAGGAGGATTTTAAAAAATGTTTTATGGAAGTTCCAGTGTAAGATTTGTCTCTAGTCCTCCTAGTATTATACACTGTCTCTACACAAATTCTAAATCCTACAATGAACCTGGAGAATTCTCGCTCGACGTGAATAAATACCAGAACAGAAGAAGAATGAAAAGTAACCCTTTATTAATTCAAAGTTTAACAGAAAGGCACGATCTTCGAGCGTTACAAAACACCGTCAACTTGCGGTGGGAAACTTAAATGTAGAGTATAATTGAAGTCGAATCTAAAATAGAATAATGCTGTATTAGCACGTTAATTTACACATAACAGGTTGACTCTCAAAAACCTAGCAGACGTGATGATAATCCGAAATGGCCAAAAGGCTTACTGGCGTAACAACGACATAGCAACGAAACATGCCCTGGCTAGCGAAAACACGCTCTGAATAAACTCAGAGATTCTGCAGTTTAAATTTTCACTTCACTTAAATTAAAATTTACATTCTGGCAAGAAAATACAAGGGGAAGTTGAGAGGTTCAGGAAAGGTATCAAACTTAAAATAAATTTGTTATACAAAATAAGGAAAACCCTACACCAGGTTGTAGATAATTTCGGTAATTGGACATTCAGATTTTGAACTTTTTCTGTATTTACCTCAAATTGACGGTTTATTTTAGCACAAACTTTAGGAATAAAAACAGTATTCAGCAATTTATTCATTAGATATTATTTACAGTTGTATTGCAGTACTTGTATTTTCTATTTGGCTTCAAACAGAAAGGCCATTTTTAGTTTCATCGTTTAAATCCAGGAACAGCAATCAATAGTTTTATGGCTTTATAGATGAATTCAGTAATAAGATGAACAGAGAGCATTTGGCTCCGCCCTGATAAATGACTGTGGTTGTTTACTTGGTCTGCTAATTCCTACGTGCCAAAATCCAACTTATATAAGGTATTTTCCCAAGCATATTAGGGATTTTCTCCCTCCTTCCAGCATGTCTTCGTGGTGTAACAGTTAGTACACCGGACGCGCATCTGAGACGTTCGGCGAGGGCATAGCTCATTTTTCATGCCTCCTGCTGCAAAATAACTTAATGACTCTACAAGCGAAACACGCTAGATGTGTGGACAAAAAATTAAGCGAATCGACCATTTTTCTGCAGCTGTTGTTCCCATGGTTACGTGTCAAATCAGAAGACGGATAATAACCCTGAAGTCCCTATTTTAAAATAACAAACTGGCAGGTTCGATCCTTAATATGGCCTCCGCTCGTTTCACGAACGCATTCAACAGTCTCATCATTCATAGCAGGCTTGCCACCTCTTGGGAGGTCACGAATGCTATCAGATTTTTTAAAACTTTTCATACCAATTCCTGATGCTCTTAATATCTGGAGGATTGTGTCAACATAAACTTCAGCCTTTGATAGGCGAATTAGTTTCAAAATTACACAAACACGTTTAGCTTTTCGTTTCATCAACGCCATTTCGTTACTATTTTTAACCATCTACTGCGTAGTTGAAAGATATAACACTAGGACTAAGTAATGATAAAATTTACAAAGATAACATCGTTCGCGATTATTTCGTGTAAAATTTCGTAGTCGGAGAAATACTTTATGCTAGGCCCGTATTTCGAGCCACTTTATAAACAGGGAATATTTTAAGGTGGCTTTGGAGATTTAATGAACAGAAATTTTTATTGCACTGAAAGATAAATGGCAGCTTTCCGCATTTGAATTACATGCAGTTTACCATTTTCATAACCTTAAAAATTATTTCCTTCAAGTTTAAAGCTAATAATCCTTTTTGTAGTTTAATGACCTGTTGATATAGTTGAAGCTGTAGAATTTATAGGAATTTCTAGTTCATTTCTAGTCTGTTCTTGGATTTCTTATAAGCTCTAAAAGTGTTTTCTAACAGGAATTTGAGAACAACCGGAATCCTGAAATACGAATAGAAATTTGAGAATAACTGGAATAAGAATAAGAATTTGAGTACATGAATATAATGAAGTACAATTCTACAGCAAAGACGAAATTAAATCAATGTAAATTTTCCATTCGCTCTTTGTACGGCTTTGAAGATTTGCTTCGGTATTTTCTTTCCATCCGGTGTAGAATTTTTCTATATTCTGCTAGTATTTTATTATTTTTGAAAACTAGTTTGAGCAAGATAAGCTCGATTATAATTACTCTTTATATTAACATATGTGTTGTAAGGATCTTAAGTTTAACTAACGTTTATTTTATTTTAAAACTTTACTATCATCTCTTATTTTCCAGTTCCGGCCAGAATTAACGCGTGAATATGTTTATGCAAATTGTACTTGCTAACGCTTAAGTGTTTAAGTTGTGGCTTTTTGCCAAGGAGAAAGGAGAGAGAGAAAGCCTACGAGGTTTCGCGCGAGCTTGACATTACTTACTGTCCGCCTTTAAGGCCAGAGGTAATCCTCTTGAAAGTTAAAGACTTATTGTAGTTTTGCGCAGTTTGCGTACTACAGACGTAGTAATTTAAAAGGCCAGTCTTAGTGCTAGTCATCTGTGCAAAATATTAAAAGTTAGCAGGCCACAAGTGGTTGGTCTTTGTAACCCAAAGTGCGGGAACGTTTGTAATATCGATAAGCAAATAAAGGGGAATTTGAACCCTTCTTATCTTTGTTGCATCTTCTACACTCGCACGAACATAGCTTTTAGTAAGCTCCCTGTTCCTACTCAGGACTCCAGTCATATTTGCAAAATCAATTAAAAGAAAGAGTAGTCCTGATAATGTAAGATAAAATTTGCAAAATCAATTAAAAGAAACAGTAGTCCTGATAATGTAAGATAAAAAATACATAAATCTCATAATTTAATCTCTTAATTTCTGCTCTCTGTTCTAAAAATAGTAATGCCTTTTCTGGACTGCGCCATTTCTAGATCAATCTATATCATATAACTTGCTAACGCTGATGACGTTGCTAATTCGAAACTTAAACCGAAACCTGTCTCTTAATAAGCTGCCACTTTAGAATAACTGCGCACTTTATCTTCTACCTCTGTTTTTGCTAAGATGCCGCCTCGCTGCTCTCTTCCTATAGCAATAATATCAAAAATGTAAATGTAATGTTCTTGAATACGCACAATTAGAGAACAAAGTGAATTGTGGCCGCAAATATCATTTGAAACAAAAATCGAATAATTAATCTTCCTTGGTTCTTTGTTATAAATCAACGTTTTACGCCAACAAGTATTGCTTGGTCTTTTCATAACAGTGCGTCGACACTTCATCACCTAAGAAAAGACCCGTTTGTCCGAAAATTTTAACGCAGTCGTTGCCGAGTGGTTAAGGCTAATGGTGAGGAAGCGTATGTCACGTGTATGACAGTCAGTTTCCCTCTGAAAGTCCTCTACGAAGGCATGCCTCCCCTTAAAGAGATTTCCCGTAATCAAATAAACCAAACCAAATCATTAATTCTAGCATATCAAACTACATCTATGTATTCTGTAATCATATTTATTATCTATCTATAAAGTTTACTAGATGTTTCTTATTTCATAAACACTTTATTTCAGAATGTATGTCTTCACTTTTACTGAATTAAGCCCTCTTACTTGCATATTAGTAAATATCAACAAAGAATACGCACTACTAAAACCAATCTACATTTTTAACCCAAAGAAGCGTTAGATCAGAAGGCCTATTAATTTCGTTTTGGCATTTTGTATCGATTCACATTTTGCATTGATTCACTTTTCAAACTGTTGCCCCCAAATATTACAGCCCTGTATCACATTTGAAGAAATTAAGTAATGAAGAATCTGTATAAATGTATGTATAATTCTCGCATTGTGATAAAACAACGGTATCCAGAGCCATCGAATTTTGAGTAACGTAATCCTCCACCGAATATGTGCATCTAGAAGCCCGAATTTGGAATTTGTTTTATTATCTATTTCATATTTTGTCGGACATTAAAGAATTTTTGATTAACAAACTCAACGATTTCAAAGCAAGGAATGGCAAAATTTGTACGGGGGGGGGGAAATACCTTCAGCGTGCGAGACTGTTTATCGGAAAATCTAATGCTATGCTCATTTTATAATTATTTTGCGATGTTGCTTTTGAATTTAATTTTTTGGTTTAAGTGCGGAGAACATGATATTTAATAAATAAAGGTAACACACAAAACGTTAAAAAACGCCTGTTTGTGAGTAATATAAAATCTGAAAGCTTTCAGATTTTTTTTATTAATTCTTGCAAGATTTGAAAATTTTCACTAACATTATATTGAAATTTAGGGCTTCTAATTTCCTCGACATGCACAAGCGAAAAGCTAAATTTCATTTTTGTCACTTTAAAGCTAGAAATTAACATTTCAGGAAAAAGCATACCGTGACAAGCTGAAAATTCTTCCTTGAAAAGGCAAAGAATAGTTATGAAAGAAATTAAAATTTTGTTATTTCAGCAAGCATACATGCGTTAAGAAAATAAAATGGCCTTATTCTAGCATTTTTTCCAGGAGTAGAGCTGTAAGATCTGTCTTTGCCATTCCACATACACAAATGCTAAATCCTACAATCAACCTGGCGAATTCTTGCACAGGCGTGAATAAATACCAGCACAGAAGAAGGGTGAAAAAGTAACCTTTTATTAATTCAAAGTTTAATGGAAAGGCGCGATCTTCGTGCGTTTATAAAACACCGTCAACTTGCGGTGGGAAACTCAGATGTAGACTATAATTGAAGTCTAATCTAAAATAGAAGAGTACTGGATTAGCACGTTAATTTGCATCTAACAGGTTGACTCTCAAAAACCTAGCAGACGTGATGATAATCCGAAACGGCCAAAAGGCTTACTGACGTAGCAGTGAGATAGCAACGAAACGCGCTGGCTAGCGAAAACACACTCTGAATAAACTCATAGATTTTGCAGTTTAAATTTTCACTTCACTTAAATTAAAATTTACATCCTGGCGAGAAAATACAAGAGGAAGTTGAGAGGTTCAGGAAAGGTATCAAATTTAAAATTAGTTTGTTATGCAAAATAAATGAAACCCTACAGAGTAAGGATAATTGTTACATATATTGCCAAAAGAAACACTGATTTGATTTGCTAATAATATTCGCACTACAGCAGCGGACTGCTGCTAAATTCGTCAATCTCGAAATGTTGACGAAAACGACTTTAAAATTTAAAACATGTTTAGAGGACTGTTTTATGTGATTATGGCAAAGATTCGAGGGCTAGCCTTCTAAGGAAAGTCGCTTGTATAGACTGGACTGAGGTGGAAACATTCGCAGTCGGAGGGGATGAAATAAGTATTGACCAATAAAATGAAATCTTGTGCTTCATGGAATCGTTCCCGATGTTTTTTGATCACAGTAGTAGTCAGACATTCTTAATTTATGGAAGGAAATTTAAGGAAACCAAATTTGCATAGCATAGTTTATGCAAAACAAAAAAGTAATAAAACGTTTTTCCTACTACATACTTATATTAATAAATAATCAAAAATATAATTACAATAATCCCCAGTTTTTCAGAGTATGATAGTAAACAATTATTTGAAGAACATTTCTTCATAGTGACTTTTAAAAAGTATGGTGTTACTTTTTAAGCCTCTTTTCTGTTGCCTATCAATTCTCGTTCATTTCCCAAAACACCTTTTCATTGCTGGGTAAAGACCTGAAATCCATAACTTTAAGAGTTTAAGATTCTTGTTCTCAACAGAGAGACTTGTTTACAGGATTTGAGTATTTATCTCAAATGTTACTGCTTCTCAAACAAAATGATTTACATTTCCATATTTATCTCAGGATTTCAGGGTATTATCTCTCTCACCTTTATCACCTTAGATAATGCAGATTGTGTGTTTTAATGACGTGTATCAGAAATCAGAAGCATACATTTACAGTATCGTGATTCATACTTATAGCTATTTATGATTATGAATACATTATTTATTTTCGAAATATTTTTCAGGCTGTGGAAAATTTTGTCTCGTTTCGGAATGTTAGATGTCAAAACGTTCAGCGAAAAACTCTAGATCATAACACTTCAAACTACAGAGCACGGAGGTTCACAATAGCATAGTAAAATGATACTGCAAAGTTGGAAGCAAGATGGAAAAGAACAAGTTGCGTACTAAAATGCTAAAGTCCTTTGTTGGATATTTTTATTTTTCTTGTCGATTTTTATTCATCATTTCGTAACATAACCTTAAAACATCTACTTAAAATAAAAAGAAATTTCTCCTCGACGCGGTAGACGATATCACCATAAAACAATCACGTGCTTTTATGGAATAGAAAATGTTCGATTTGCGTCTCCTCGTATGAAACGCAGTAAAATTCCGTTGTTTAAATTAAAACTGAATGATTGTGACTTTTTGAAATCAAAGATGCATTTAGCGCCTTTTACTTCGAAAATATCATAACCTATACAGTGATAATTTTGTTACAGCTCGCAAAACAAACAAATAAAACCTAATTACAATTTTTTAGATGCTTTCGGATCTCTGTTCGCCGTTGTTTGTGTTGGAGCTTGGTGCAGCTTTTTTGTGTCATGAGAGGAGTTTTTGTTCGTTAGGCTGGCCGTGTTGAGCCCTAAGTTGACCCACAATGGTACTTTTGCTATGACTAAAATAAGTAAATAAATAAATAAATAAGTAAATAAAAAATAAGCTAGGTAAATAAATAAAAATAAAAAGAAGTTTTTTGATAAACAAATGAAACCTCGAAATTACTATATTTATTTTCAATAACTTTTGTATGAGACCTATATCTAAGAGCATTATTCCCTCAAAAAATGAACAGTTTCACCTTTATCTATAATCACAAAAGTTCTTGTATATATTAAAAACACAGTAATATGTCATTCACAAACTTGAACACAGTAATATGTCTTGTATATATTAAAAACACAGTAATATGTCATTCATATCAATTAGAATAACAAACTTATGAATTCTAGCAATGCAATAAATTAATACAATGAATTGCATTAGCATTCCAAACTTTCCTCCGGACCAAATAAGATTAAGCTTTTTATTAATTTAACTAACGTGTTTTAAATTTTTTCATCTATCCAAATTCTTTAAGAAGATAATAACTATAATATACAATACATACATTATTTTAAGAAACTATGAGTTTAGAGCAAATGCTATATTTCGAAAAATAAACTGATCAAATATGGTGAAATTTTATCAGATTTTCTATATAAGGAAGAAATTTTGTCTAATAATATACATTTCATATGTTTGTAAAACTACTTGTGTATGAATTCATTAATCTTAAGAATAAAATGCCGTTTTGGTACTTACGTATTATCCCGTCTACCGCTGGCGAAATTTTGGCAAGGGTCACCCATTGTTGCTAGAGAATTTTAAGGTTCCGTTCGAACGGTGGTATGAATGTCACAACTAGCCTCAGCTGATCGTCGTTTCTCGGTAATCAAATCTTGCTACGTTACAAAAAACTGGTTTAGAGGTTTTCGTATTTTAGATTATTTTAGAAGCTCAAGCGAAGTATTCAACTTTATGCCTACTTGGAATAAGAGTCGTCCAATCAGAGCGAAAGCGTGAAACTACTGAGCAGGAAAAGAGAGCGGAAAAGCTGTAGGCACGTGTACGCATGCGAAAATTTTGCTTCTCTAATTGGTTACGGCTTAGACTGTCTCGCAAGTGGGAACGGAACTCCTGTATTTATTACGATGCCTTATGGCATGCCTCTGTGACATTTGTAATGTAAGGTTTTAGTTAAACTAACCAAGTTTATTTTAATTTAAATCTTTTCTATCTCCTCTCTGCTTCAACTTCCTGTCAGAAGAAGCGCGCGTTTTTAGCTTATGCTAATTTTTGAAGTTCAGCCAAGCACTATTTAAGCCAGAGGTAGAAACCTCTCGGTGTGTGAGAGCTTTGCCTCAGATCACGGTCACGCTGCTCAACGTTCGCCTGACCAGCTAGCAGTTTAAATTTATAAGCCATAGTGCTTACTACGTGATTGCATTGTAAAATAAATTAAAGTGCGGTAGTATTTAGTATATCTTGCTACGCACCCTTTTAGATAGAGGCCAATTTCCGCGAATTGCTCTGCGAAGCAAAGTTTAATTTAAGTTATATTTTAATTTATTTAAATTTATTTGATTGTTAAGTTCGACCAAAGTGTGGTCTGTTACGTTCTGTATCTCTCCCGAATTGGGAGGTTTGTATTTAATAGTGATTGAATAAAAGAGGATTTCAAATCCCTTCACGTGCAGTTATTCTCCAGCCCAGCAGTTACATCAGAACATAGCGTACCTTCCGCTCCCTGTTCCAGTTCAGGACTTAGAACGTAAGGATAAGAACCCTTTACAGAATTTACCATGTTCTCAAAGAATACACACAGAATGCTAAGTCCTGATAATGGCGCCCGCACAGAAAGAAGAGGATGGCCTCAACAACAAGAAGACGAACCTGAGACACCTGCTGTACCTGTCCAGAATCCTGAGATAGCACCTCCTGGCATAGAAGGATTCGGCTACATCGTACAAACCATGCGAGCAGCCATGAAGCCAGCGGCAAGTTTTGACGGCAAGACAGCCGTAATCAATTTCCTGGAAAAGCTAGACTCCCACTTCATGCTATATCCAGTCCACGAATTTCAGAAAGTCGCTCTTGCTACCAGCGCTTTGAAGGGCCAAGCGCTAAGTTGGTTCAAGTGCATCGGAAAGAATCTCTTGGGGGAACCAGGAAGCCCCACATACACGTATGAAAATTTCAAGAATTCTCTAGTGAAAGCATTTCCCGTGGTGCGAGATCGAGCCAGATTGGAAGCTGAACTGTTTAGCCGATACCAAGAAAGAATAGAAGATTTGTCTAATTTTATTTTGAGGAAAATTCAAGTTTTCAAGCTTTTGTATGGAAGTCGCCCGGATCCTGAAATTATTCAAGTTATACTTCCTAGGCTACTGCCCCAAGTTCAAGATTTCATCGAACTAAGAAATCCAACAACATTAGACAGATTATTTGAGCTCGCGGTACAATTTGAAAGCCGAAGAACAGCCGACAACGAACGACGACGCCAATTTGAGCGAAGAAGTCAGTGGAGTTCGCCAAGACCGCAGCAAAAGCAAAATCAAAGTTACGGGAATAAGGCGAAGCAATGGCCGAAGAAAGATGTGTCTCCTAAAGCGAGCGGCGAACGAAGGGAATTTAATAGAAGAACAAGCAAAGATTCCGAGGGCAACCAGAAGAAAAAGAATTTAAACTAAGAGGGATTTCTTCGAGGAAGGTGAAGAAGTCCGAAGCAGCGCAAAACCCTTCCAAAATCAATTTAAACACCGTGGTCGTTAAGAATTTGAGTTTGCCGAAGATTGAAGTTCTAATCAACAACATACCGGCGACAGCCCTCTTGGATACAGGAGCCCAAAGCAGCTTCGTATCGGAAAGATTCTTTAAGAAGCACTTTCGACGTTACAGAATTTTTAGTGCAAGAGACACGGATGTCATAGCGGCCCAAGGAGAAAAATGTAGCTGTTTAGGAAAAGTACCATTGTTCGTGCGTATCAACAACGAACAGGTAAGAATCCTGTTTTATATTGTGCGTAACCTGCAGACTTGTATTATTCTAGGTGTGGACTTTTTTAGTTTGGCAGAAGCAAAAATTGATTTCAAGGGGGGAGAACTAACATTAAATATGAAGCCAATTGAAGCGAAGAATGATAAGCCCCCGCAGCTGGACTTGGAACATTTACAAGCAGAGGAAAAAGAGAAAATCCAAGGTCTGGTAAGTCACTTTGCGAATTTATTTAGTGATGTACCAGGCTTTACGCAGGTGGTGAACCACGACATTGACACGGGGGACGCTCAGCCAGTTAGGCAAAAGCCATATAGATATGATAGGACAAAAGAGGAAATAATTGAACATCATATTAAAGAGATGTTAAAGAATAAAATCATCACGCCAATTTCTAGCAGTTATGCTAGCCCCGTTGTCCTGTGTAAGAAAAATAATGATTACCCGATTACGCACCCGAAGCGGTGGCGTTTTGCTATAGATTATCGCAAGTTAAATTCAGTTACAAAATATCCTGTATATCCGTTGCCGATAATTGAAGAAATTATTCGAAATATTTCGTCTACAAAATACATGACTACATTAGATCTCACGAGTGGCTATTTTCAGATTGGGGTAAAACCCGAGGACGTACACAAAACCGCGTTCATAACGAAATCTGGTACGTACGCATTTCTTAGAATGCCGTTCGGATTATCCGGCGCGCCGGCAACGTTCCAAAGATGTATGGACATCGTCTTAAGACCAGTCCTTGGTAAAAGCACTTTCATATATTTAGACGATATTATAATTACGAGTAGTACTCTAGAACAACACTTACAAGATTTAAGAAAAGTATTTTCATTGTTAAACGAAGCTGGTTTAAAGATAAATGCGTCTAAATGTAAATTTGCCGCAAAAGAGTTACGTTATTTAGGATTTAAAATTTCCCAAAAGGGAATCGAAACGGATCAGTCAAAAATAGTAGCCATTAGAAATTATCCTGTTCCTAAAACAGCGAAGAAATTATCGTCGTTTCTCGGGATGTGTTCATATTACCGGGCTTTCATTAAAGACTTTGCAAAAATAGCTGAGCCACTGCTAAAGTTGAAAAGAAAAAAAGCTAGGTTTTCGTGGTCAGCAGAAGCCAACTTGGCGTTTCAAAAATTGAAAGACGCATTGACTCAAGCTCCCGTCTTAAAATTTCCAGAAGGGGATAAGGGATTAGAGATTTCAGCGGACGCTTCAGATTTCGCGATTGGTGCAGTGCTTTCCCAAAATGGTCAGCCCGTGGCTTTTTTCAGCCGAACATTAAATGAAACCCAAAGAAACTATTCCGCAACAGAGAGAGAAACTCTCGCAGTGTTAGCATCAGTACAGAAATTTCGTGTGTTCTTTGGAAGTTCTCCAGTAACTGTATATACCGACCACGCGGCGGTCACTAGACTCTATTCTGGAAAAAATTTATCACCCAGATTAATAAGGTGGGCTCTCAAATTACAGGAATATAACCTAATAATTAAACATACGCCGGGAAAAGAAAATGTTGTGGCAGATGCTTTAAGCAGAATTAACTTAGATGAAAATGGAAGTGTAATTAAGATAGCCATGTTAACATCCAAAGTATTAGATTCTCGTGAAACAGTAATAGCCGAACTCAAAAAAGATCCGGAGTTCAAAAATATATACAATTATTTGGCCGACCCTGAGAATTTCAATCATCCGGATATTGTGCCGATAAGAAATAGGGCCGAAAATTACGAATTAATTGACGGACTGTTATTCTATACGAAAGCTACTAATGAGAATCATGAATATAGACCGGTTATCCCAGCTAGCATGAGGTTGAATGTATTAGAAGAGTTGCATGATTGTGCCATTTCGGCTCATTTAGGTATAAGAAAAACTGTTCAGAGAGTTCGCGAGGCAGTTTTCTTTCCAGAACTGCAAAAGTTTACTAGGGCGTATGTCCAGTCGTGCCCAACATGTCAATTAAATAATTATGTTAATTTCCGCCCGGCCGGGTTCCTAAATAGTATTAAATCAGAATTCCCAAATCAAATAATAGGCATCGATTTACTTGGACCTTACCCTCGAAGTAAAGTTAATAAAAGCCGATATCTTTTAGTTATAGTGGATCATTTTAGCAAATGGTTAGAGTTAATTCCGTTAAAACGCGCGTCTGCAAAAATTGTAGTAGATTCAATTCTAAATAAGTATATTTTAAAATACGGGGCGCCCCTAAAAGTTATTTCAGACAATGGTCCTCAGTTTGTTAGTAAAATGTTTGAGGAAATGTGTGCAAAACTGGGCATACGTCATCTAAAGATGGTCCCGTATCGTCCGCAGTCAAACATAGCGGAACGGGTGAATAGAAATGTAGTGAAAATAATTCGTAGTTATGTGAAAAACTATCACTCTACCTGGGATAGCCATATAAATGAATTTGCATTTGCCCTTAGGACCGCCAAACACGATACTACACAAAAAACACCCGCTGAACTCTTCTTAGGAAGAAAGATCTTGACCCCCCTAGATAAACTGTTCTTTGTACAGGAAAGGGCAGAAGAATTTAAAATGAGTGATATACAAAAGTTAATACGGGAAGCGACGGAAAATATAGAAATGGCCCAAAGAAAACAGAAATTGTACTATGACCTAAAAAGAAGAGAGGTCAAGTACAATGTGGGAGATGAAGTGTTGAAGATTAAACACAACTTGTCAAATGCCCCAGAGGAAAAGGTGGGGAAATTTTTTCCGCGTTTTGAAGGCCCGTTCACAATTGAACAAATTACGGGGGCAGTGGTTATATTAAAAAGAAATGATGGTCAAACGCTCAAAGCGAATGTGGACCAAATAAAACCGTTCTATAATCGCAGCAAAATGGCTGTATTTAAAGATTCGTTTCAGGATCCGAGGCAATCGACTAGCCAGGAAGATATACGTCAGCAAAAACAGCAGGAACCAGCTACAACGGCATCGAAATGTCAGAAGAAGAAAGCTCCCCCCCAACAAAGAAATAAGAACCAAAAAGGTGGTTTCAAAAGAAAGTCTCACGATGCAGGTGAACAAATCTACGAACGGAATTACGAGCGCACCAAGAGAAGAAAGCAGAATGGGCAAGGGAAGCCCAATGTATCCAAAAGAACTGTGGAATCATCGGACAGGTGCCTGAGAAGCAAGAAACGTCGATTGCAGCCTGAGAATCAACTTCCCGAATACAGCAGGAACCAGGACAAGCAACGAGCAAGGGCCCAGGAGAGAAGGGCCCAGTCCACCAAACGTCCAGCGGAGCAACCTCCTCTACAAAGGAAATTGCCGAGGATACAACGACGGAATTTCAAAAGAAAAAGAGACGAGCAGGCTCCGAAAGAACAACGAAAAACGAGGAAACTGAACCAGGCCACAACTTACTCAAGTTTTAAAGATTGGGCCAAGAAAAGGATGGACGATCATAATAAGATAAGTACAATTTCGTATTCAAAAGTTTAGTTAATTTTTGAGTATACTGCAAGTTGCAGGACTGATTTTACCTCAAGCGAGGTTGACTTTTACGCCAAGTGAGCGATAAGTTCTCATATGGAAAGTAAAATGTTTTGTTAAAAGAAATTGTAATTCTTAAAGATTTAAAATTACTTAATTTTGTAAATAGATTAATTCTGTAAAAGCAATGAATTGCTGAAAAGAATATGTTAACTAAATGATTTTGTACGACGCTTTGTCTAAAGACTTGTAAAATGTCTAGAATGAAAATTCGGAAAATTGAAAAACACGATTTAGTCTGTAGACTATTAATTCAATGTAATTTGATATTTCAAGAAAGTACCTTGAGAAAGGAATAGGAAGCACTTGCTGTAAGCTTAGAAATTTAACCTATATTTCTGTAAGCTTAGAAATTTAACTTCTATTTGCATTTCAGGATTGCTGTGAAATTGTTAATGTGTTATGAAATGTAACAAATAATATTATGCTAGCAATGCACGTTAAGTGCAATATTAATGTGAATGTTGTGTGCAAACTGCGAATTTGTATGCATGAAAAGTTAAAGATTCACTATTTTAGAATGCAAGTGTTAATTAGGCTCTCCACCAAATACACTTAAAGTGTTAGACATAAAGCTAGTGAGAACCTTAGGATTAGCTGGTTATAGGGCGTTTTTTTCAGGTCTCGTATGTCAAGTTCTAACTAATGTTAGTCGATTGTAGGTGGAAGAGTTGAACACCCCCGAACACATAAAAACCCGCAATGGCGGTTTGCTTTACATCCAACACCGGTGAGAGAGCATACGGGGGAAGAATTTAATTGTGCTTGAATGATAATGTGTGTGTGCAAAATTACACAGAAAAAAAAAAAAAGGATTTGTACCACTTAGAATTATTCTGTTATTATGTCATACTAAAGTTGTTTTCCTTCCAGATTTTGCTGGAAGGAGTAAGACTGTTTGAAGAATAAGACTTGAAAAAAAAAATGTTGAAGATTGTTGTTCCAGAAAATTTCGTCTGTATTTTACACAAACATATATTGCCTTGTAAGAGTTGGCCTAAGTTTAGAACAGTGAAATTTTCGACTATTTAGAATTGCTAGTTTTCAACATGGTCCGTTTGGACCAAAGTAGTTTAACTATCGCAATTCTGGCGGGAAGTATGTAAGGTTTTAGTTAAACTAACCAAGTTTATTTTAATTTAAATCTTTTCTATCTCCTCTCTGCTTCAACTTCCTGTCAGAAGAAGCGCGCGTTTTTAGCTTATGCTAATTTTTGAAGTTCAGCCAAGCACTATTTAAGCCAGAGGTAGAAACCTCTCGGTGTGTGAGAGCTTTGCCTCAGATCACGGTCACGCTGCTCAACGTTCGCCTGACCAGCTAGCAGTTTAAATTTATAAGCCATAGTGCTTACTACGTGATTGCATTGTAAAATAAATTAAAGTGCGGTAGTATTTAGTATACCTTGCTACGCACCCTTTTAGATAGAGGCCAACTTCCGCGAATTGCTCTGCGAAGCAAAGTTTAATTTAAGTTCTATTTTAATTTATTTAAATTTATTTGATTGTTAAGTTCGACCAAAGTGTGGTCTGTTACGTTCTGTATCTCTCCCGAATTGGGAGGTTTGTATTTAATAGTGATTGAATAAAAGAGGATTTCAAATCCCTTCACGTGCAGTTATTCTCCAGTCCAGCAGTTACATCAGAACATAGCGTACCTTCCGCTCCCTGTTCCAGTTCAGGACTTAGAACGTAAGGATAAGAACCCTTTACAGAATTTACAATGTTTCCAAAAAAGATGCACAGAACGCTAAGTCCTGACAGTAATACCGTTTGATTGGAGCTTTAAGACACGTCATTCATAATTGGCTCTAAATCCCGCTACTTGGTGGGTGACGAAATAATACGTAAGTACAGCCATTTTTTCCCCCTTGAATTTTTTTTAAACTTGTTAATATTACTTTATATTTTTCGATTACGATACGCTGCTGAAATAAAAATACAATAAATGAAAATATAAAATTATCCACTCACTGCATTCTAGAAAATACTTAATTGATCTAATTCAATTACCTGAATTTTTCAAATATCCGGAAAGGTCGGGCTTACTCGTTAACCGGGATAATTATAGTTCCCCCCCTCCAATAGCGGACTCTAGCCGTTTATACGCGTTGGCCACTACTGCTGCCGGAAGCGGTGGTTTCTCTATTATAGAAAGGGGCAAGGAGGCACATAATAGATCAGCTACCCTTGCCTCCTCTGAAGGTACGAAGGGAATACATTCATGCCTTCTTCGGGATTCGAATCCGGGCCCTCCGGTACGGCAGTCATACTCACTAACCACTCTTCCATCTGGAAGGTGGATAATTATAGTTTAATTGTATACATACACGCACAGATGTCCAAAAGTTAAGAACAAATAAGTACCCATATACATAGCCGGAGGAATGATCTTATGTAAATTTGCTAGTTATGGATTAAAACATAGGTGATTACATAGTTGATTAACTAACTATGGAAAAGTAGAGATGTCTTCATGAAGGACCTTTTTAAGAAAACCTGGTTCTTATTAATGTTACGCCAAAAATGGTCTGAAGTATGATAAAGCATGTGAGGACTTTCTACTAAGGGAAAGGGCTACCTTCATGGACGATGTTCTAAAGGAAATTGGCTCTTGTGAGCCCGTTCTCTGGGATTTTAACCCTATTCGAACAGCGAGTGTTTAGCCATTTTACCGCTTGGCCGCTGGCAGGCTTCTTACGCATAAGCAAAACTACCAAAACGCCATGCAAGTCGCCCATTCGCCTGAACTAGCAATGAATTTAAGCAGATAAAAGGCAAAAGGAACTCTAAGATGGATTGTGTATGGAGGAAAATATTGTCAAGAGGAAATAAATATATGAAAGGAAAGTTTCCGTCTCCTTTCATCGCTGAATTTTAGGTTTCACCGGAAAAAATTGAAAACTGGAAGAACGTCGTACAGGTCCCAATACAGCAAAATACCCTCGTTGGGTTGCCAAGAGAATTAAAACATGGACATGTGTTGAAGGTTCCTCACTTTTATTATGGCAAATTAAGCGACGAGGAACCTAGTGAACTGCTAAGCGAATAATCGCTCAAGTTCAAGAACAGAAATGTATACTGAAGAAGGGTTAATTACCCTTCATTTGCTCAAAATAAGATTAACAGTCGACTCCTTTCTAAAGGCGCACACGAAAGCCTCCATTTGGGCTTAAATTTAAAATGTAAGAAATAAAAACTAACTAATGACCAACTAAAGAGATTTAGCCGAAGCTAACATAGTTGTAAACTAGTTGGCTCATAATATTAAATTAACCAGCGAACTAACTATCAAAAGGCACGTAAAACGGCCGAGCGTAGTAACAGCTTAGAGAGACGTAGCCCAAAGGCAAACGCGCGATATTCAGGAATCCTAAGGATTCTCTCTGTGGAAGTCAGTTGAACTTGGCTTAAATGCTACTCTCCTTCTCATTTGAATTTAAAGCGATTCTAAAAATTCATTCTGGTAGGGAGTTGTAAGCGGAAGCTAGAAGATATAGGAAAGAAGCATTAAATTAAAATAACTGTTATAAAATTAAAATATACTTTACAGTGTCTTCAGATATGCTAATCCAACACAAGAATAACAGTATCCTGAAAACATTTGTTACATTTCAGAATAGAAGCTGCAAAAAATCTTTTCTTCGTCAAAAGTCAAATTTTCAGCCCAAACGCCGTATTCTGAGAAGGCAACACTAAAATAGTGTTGATAGGTTAGTAGATAAGCATCAGAGCCGCAAACAGAGGAAAGATTTTTGGTTTAGTTCGTCCTGCGCGCAAATCGTATATCGTCACATAATATCATCTGAAGGAGAAGCAATAAAGGCAGTCTGGTCGATATTGTTGCATATTTTTGTTTAATTTCCAAAAACACTTTCTAATAAAAAATTACATTTCTCGTATCGGTAATACTGCTAATACACAAAGCTAGAAAATTATTGGTAATATTTCTGATTCTATTTGCAGAATGAGAAAAAATCATGGTCTAGTAATGAAAGAAATAATTCTTAGAATTCAATTAGGTAAAATTTAAATTTGAAAGCAAGCGTTCTGAATTACACTCATGTCCATAAATTAAGGATAATTCGGAGTCACGCGGAAATCGAACTCTAAAATAAATATATCACCTATAAAATCACTACACACATCTTCAAGAATCATATGCAAATTTCCGGAAGTAACCAGATGACACCGATAGTACGTCACAATGACGAGAGTGTAAGAGGGATATATAAGGAATACAGGCAAAGAAGTAAAATTGTTCGCAGGCGCTTCATAAGCATTTCAGTGCAATAACCGAATAGTTATGACACAAAGGACGCGTTTGGATGCTTTTTTACGTGGTAGAATTATCGGCCGTCTGGAATGTGGGCGTACCCAACTGGAAGTATCAGACGAACTCGGAATTGCCCAGAGTGTCATCTCCAGGCTTTGGCAACGATTCCAAGATGATGGTAATGTGAGTAGACCTTACAGCACAGGTCGCCCCAGAGTTACAACGCCGAATGAGGACCGGTATTTGGCAGTTACTGCCAAAAGAAACAGGCGGAGCACAGCCTCAGACCTGTCTCGTCAGCTCTCTTCTGCCACTGGTACGACAATTTCAAGGCAGACCGTGTACAGACGCTTAGGGCAGATTGGTCTATATGCTGGTAGACCTGACAGATGCGTTCCACTTACTGCAACTCACTGTCGCCTGCGGTTAGCCTGGAGTAGAGAGCATGCATTGTGGACACCGCAACAGTGGGCTTGTGTGATGTTTTCCGACGAGTCCAGGTTTAGCTTGCAGTCTGATTCTACCCGGACTTTCATATGGAGAGCTCCAGGTACCCGTTACCACCAAGAAAACATCATTGAACGACACCGTTACGGTGGTGCAGGAGTGCTCGTTTGGGTGAAATTATTCTGGGTTCCAGAACTGACCTGCATGTTCAAATTGGAACCATGACAAGCCAAATCTATCGGGACGTCATTCTGGAACAACATGTACGTTTGTTTCGGGGCGCCATGGACGCACAATTTGTGTTTATGGATGACAACGCCCGTCCTCACCTTGCAAACATCGTAAGCGAATGCCTTCAATCGGAGGTTATCACCCGTATGGACTAGCCAGCATTCTCACCGGACTTGAATCCAGTAGAGCACATGTGGGACATGCTTGGCCGACGAGTTGCAGCCCGTCAACCTCATCCTATATGTCTACCGGAACTTCGGAGAGCATTGCTTGTGGTGTAATATCCCCCAAGATCAGATCGATAATTTGATACTCAGCATGCCTAGGCGTTGTACGGGCTGTATTGCATCGTCTGGGAGACATACAATGTATTAACAATCATGCCAACCATGTAATATTGGTTTTTTATAAATAGGATGTTTTTGTAATTTGCTCCAGGGATAAAAAATCGCTATTTTTTTAATAATATCAAACATACAGCATCTTTTTTTCTCTTTACCTTTTGTTTAACAAATAAGCTTTACAAATAAGTCAAATTTGTTTTGCTTCTAACTTTTCCTTTGCCTGATTTTGCATTATCCTTAATTTATGGACATTAGTGTAAATTATTAAATATTTAAATAAAAATTATGGTACGCAGTTACTTCCACTATACATCATCATAAATCTCGTAATGCCACAGTTTTAAGGAATGAAACTTTCTAACCAGTGCATTTAGAATACTCATTCATTTGTAATTGAGTCCTCAATCCTATATCTTGCATTGAAATTTTTCTCGTATGTGTGAAGCTTCCATTTTCAAACTCATTTAATTGTAAGGAGTTTCGACATTTTACAATGGGAACTACCAAAAGAAGTGGGAGAGAACTAATGGTCTGGTGACTGTGAAATGATAAGAGTATAATTTCACTCCTAATGTTTTATTCATGGCGTTTTGATGGTAATGACTAGATTTCATTTCTTTTGAATGAGGAAGATTGCATAATTCCAATTCTGTAAGTTACACTATTTTTCATCAAACTTATGCTATTATATGCGCTATTAAATGAAACTATATTACTTACTGAAATTACCATCTTCTTTTTTTTTTGTTCAATGTTATATATGTCTATGTATACCAAGTTCTTCAAATCTGATTTTTCTTTTAATTGGTACTTTTCTTTAATATTCTCCCACAAATCATTTTTGTGGGTGACAGGGAAAGGAAATGCTGACGTTTTAATAATTTAAAGGATTTTATATGATTGAGTTTAATTACGCAAAAAGTAATTTTAGTATAGGAAACATTTTGACTAACACTCTATGAATTTCCAGGGCGATCGGACATAAATCTCTTTTTCTGGCACAAAGATATTTCTGTACCTGAAGAAGAGGGATTCGTGGTAGATTGCCCTCGAAACTTATCAGATTTTATTTAAAATTTACACCAAATTAAGGTCAATTTTTTGCTTAATTTTACATTGCGACGTTTCTCTTCCAGTGTGATGACTTCACTTCTCTGGTTCGCCTTAAGAAATATCCGTAATTTGAATGTTTATTTTTCCTATAGAATTTGATTAAAAATAAAACTCCACATAGTAGTACATATATATACATATACTAGATATTAGTACATATAGATACATATATATGCATATATGGGGATATGCTTCTTTTTGTAAGTGATATTTAGTAATTTAATGACGAAAACGCACGAACGTAATTAACACGAAGGTAACACACAAAAAAAATAAAAAGAAAATCGCTAAAACACCTGGAATCAAACCCCGGACTGAACTACCAGTGTTCAGCGACTTTACCGCTCGGCCGCTAACAAAGAAACGGAAAGCACATCGATAGCTGAATGTACAAGAATCGTTAATACTGCTAGTTTGTCTCGGATTCAGTTGTTTTTTTCTTGTGTGATTGAGGCACATACCTGATGTTTTTGTGATTTTCTCTACCTGTAATGTGAAAAGAGCAGTTTCTTGAAAACCCTTCCCGAAGGCATCATATCTAAGGTGGATAGCTGTCTTATTTTTTTAATAATCAATTAGCCTATGTATGGGATGATATGAGATGAATTTTTATTGTTTTTAAAAGGGGAAAAGAAAATCTAAAAAATTTCGTAATTAATAAATTTCTGGGTTTCTACCTGGTGTATTAGGCAGACTTCTCATAATTATTCTCTTCCATACAATGTATGAATCAAAATTTTCAAATAAGTTTTTAAAGCAAAACAGTTTCAGATACACGTAATTATTTACTTATCATCTTGTTAATGTATGTTTACTAAATAAATCTAGTAAAGGTTTATGCAATATTGATGAGCACAAAATAGTACTTTATAAAATATTACTTTATAGTATCTAAATTACGGCTACCTTCCTAAGGGAAGGGATATCTTCGTAGGGGATTTTTCAAGAGAAACTGGCTCTTATTTATGTTACTCACTGAAAATAAATAAATAAATAAAAATAAAAACTGAGGTTCCACATGGGAAAAACCAGAAAACTTCTATGCAGCCAAGCCTTTCCAGGGATTTGAACCTCCGCTAAACTACCGGCGTTCAGGTATCGTTCTAGATCACTGAACTACCAGCTTTCAGCGACCTTACCACTCAGAAGCTGATGGGTTAATAAAAATTAAACTCAAATTGATTAAGTACAGAATCTTTCTGTGCAATATGAGGGAGCATAATTTTTAGAGTACAGTCTAATGCAAGCTAATTATTCAAGCAAGCGAATTTATAAATTTTTTACGGATTTTTCGGTTATTTTTATTCATTAATAAAACTTTCATCATACAGTATCCGTTTTTGAATAGTTCTAAACTGAAAAATAGTCTTTTAAATCAAGTTTATTCCGAATCTTTAGCGAAATTATCTAATTCTATCGATTTTTTCCGTGATCCATTGATTTTTTTCGATCACTGTGTTAGCATCAGGTACTTTTACTTTCGATATCCGCAAAATCGCTCAAAGCATTTCGAAATCCTTAGGCTATAAAAGCAAATCTTCTTTAAAACAAGAAGCATTAACAAAAATGGTAATTACACGAATTTCTCTACTATTTAAAAATATATCTTGCTATGTTTTCTCAGTGCCACTGAAGAAGTCCTTCAGCCATCACGCCTATGTTTAAAAATCACATGACCTCGCATGCTTTTCCGCTATGATAAACTAATTTCCTTATTGTTCATTACTGAGACGCTTTTGGTGGGACTGGAGAAATGAGTATTGATGCGGAAAATGGAGAAATGAGAATTGATTTTAAAGCATTTCCTTCTTCTTTAAATAGTTTACTTCCTTGTACGAACTAAAAAGAGAGTATTGTAATCACGAAAAATTTGGGGTGTCATATTTCAACGAAAATATCCATTTTTACAGCTATCGAATGCGATTTAACGATGTTTTTGCGTGATATCTGTGAGTAAGGATAGAATAAAGGATTCTTTTTTCCAAAATATATATATATATATATATATATAAAACTGATTTATAATGGATTCTGAAGAGATTTTTTGCGTACGTGCACGTATGTATGTATGTATGTATGTATGTATGTATGTATGTATGTATGTATCTCGCGTAACTAAAAAACGAGTAACCTTAGAACTTAAATCTATACGCTATTCCTAAATTCCATAAATCTCCACTCAAATTTAGATTTATTGCAAATGGTACAAATAATTATAAAAAGAATATAGATTACACATTTGCAATTTTACTTAAAAAAATCTGTATTTTAATTCATCAACTAGTTAACAAACAACATAACTATAGTTGGATTATTTATAATAATACTCCAGTTCTCAACATATTTAAAATTTAGAAATTAACATTAATTGCTATGTCTTTGAGAACCTTTATACTTCTCTACCATTAGAAGAAATTTTAACTAGTTTAATGCAACTCCCACAACTTTTTCCATATATGCTTAACATCCTTTGAATTGATAGATGGAAAACTTACGTGAATTGTGCATTATTTAATAACTACATTAAATTCAATAATAAGATCTTTCAGCTGATTAGAGGATTACCAATGGGAGCCAACAGTTCTACGCAAATATGTAACTTATTCCTTTTTGCTTATGAATAGAAATTCCAACTTAGTTTGAATAAGAATGAATTAAAGTTATTTGAGAATACATTTAGATACATTGATGATATTATAACTTTAAATAATAATTCTTTAGAACAATTCAAAATTTACCCAAATAGTTTAACACTTAATAAAACTAGTACTAATCAAGATACTATTTAATACCTTGACCTACTTATAATTAAACACAGTAAAATTAAATTATATGATAAAAGGAGAAATTTCCATTTTAATACTACTAAACTAATTAATTGGAACACTAATATCTCTAGAAAAGTAACAGGTAACTCTTTTTATAGCCAACTAATCAGAATAAAAACATTTGTACTGAAATAGAAGATTTAAAAGATGAAATAATAAAACTAGTTGATATTCAGGTTATTAACCAAGTCCCAACACAATTTATTAATTTATATATTAAAAAGGCAGGCATTAACTTTTCTTTATAATTTATTGACTCTTTATAGTATGATAACATTACCTTAAACCTTAACTGGAGGGTAATGAAGGATTTTGAAGAGTTAAGGGATTATCTTGTAAATATTTCTTGTAAATATCTGTAAAAATGTATATTTAATACTGGATTCTTTTCTTTTACTAATAAAGGGTCAACTCTTTTCAAAAGTCTCAATTATAGCC
>KK116605.1:4916-26780 GCA_000611955.2 Stegodyphus mimosarum
GTGTAGGGGAATTCTTGATATGCATATAAGTGTGCTAAATTTGGAGAATTAAATATTTACATTCAATTTCATTTTGCATATGCATAACAATGATGAAACACGATGTCTAAGCAAATGGAAGGAGACTGAAATAAGCTAATTCCCCCTGAAAACTCAGTATTATTTCATTTTCTTTTCAGTTGTTCATTTTTTAAGTATTTTCTTTATATGGCTTTAATTATCATCAACAATTTTTATCACAATTTTATGCATATCCACTACTATTGGCCATTGCTGGTAAAACAATTTTTAGTCCAAAGGGGCTTTGTCCCTGAGGGACTATTGTTTTTGTTTTGCGATTTTGCGTCGAATCACTCTGAATGTCCGTTTCACTTTTCAAATTGTTGCCCCCAAATATTATCGCCCTGATATTTGAAGAAATTAAATAATGAAGAATCTGCTTAAATGTATGTATGTTTCTTGTCTTGTGATAAAATAACACTACTTACAGGCATCAAATTTTGAATGATGTAATTCTACGGAGAATATGGGCATCTGAAAGACCAAATTGTTTTGTTTTTTTTTGTGTGTGTTTTCTTGCTGATTTAACTTTTACTTTATAACAAAAAATTTTCTTAAATATTTTAAAATTAAAATTTACGAATTTGTAAATTGGAATTTTAGACTTTAAGCTGTAATTCTTTTACTTTATTAGTTTTCTTAATTTAATTTGAAATATAAAAATTTTAATAGGAGTATTCCCCTTAATTATAATTATGTTTAATTAAATCAGGAGGCACTGGATTCTTAATGGTCCTTATTTACATTTCATTAATATATATATATTCAAAATACAAACCAATTTATTATTCTTTAAAAATATCCAAATCTACCACCCAACACAAACTGCAGAACCAGCAGTTATGTAAAATTAAGAATAGAGTTTCTATTACTTAAATAATTGGTAATAATTAATAGGTAAAGTAGCATTCTACACACAACCCCAATCTAAAAAATTTACCTGAGTAACAATTGGGCTTTTTCTTCCATTCAAGGAAATCCATTTTATATGATAAATTGAGTCAGTTTTATCATCTGGAACAGTACATTTTTCTTTTACAGGACTTTTAGTTTCATTGTCAACATTATCAGATGCAGCTGACACACCTGGTTCAGGATCTGGTGAAGTAAAGATAGAATTTTCTATTTCGGCATTGATATCAGATGCAGATGATATACCTTCATCAGTATGACTACTCTGTGACTCATTTTGTTCTCCATCTTTCACTTGATCTTCAACAGAAGCAGCCATCGTATAATTTATAATAAATGTAAAGCTGTTTATACCAGTCACTTTACCTCAACTAGAAAATGAGGGAAAACTTTTGTTCATTTAGTGAAAAAAAAAAGAACTGTTTACTGTGAAAATAATACAGTGTAAAAATTAAAAATCGTAAAAACTTTATCGTATTAGCATAGTAATTAATACAGATTCTCTACAGAAATTACGGATCTTAGGATTAACTAAGGAAATATAAATTATCTAAAATATTCACAATTCACGGGTACAGAATGCGGAAGTAGCGATTTCATGTTAAAAACACATCTTATTCTGAAGCATACATGTAACACAGATGCACCTACTTTTGGAAACACTTCTTATATAACTAGCCAAATATTCCTTAAGATTTACGTTTCAATCATCAGATTTTTTTTTAAACTTAAATTTTGCTTAATCATTCTATCTTGAATATATGAGGGCAACAGATGGTTTTCTGCAACGCCTACGTGAAACTGAATTTCTTAAATTTATATTACACAAAGATTTTCTTTGAAAACAATTATTCACTTAATCTTTGATAGATGTCCAAGCACAAATCTTTTTCAGATAATTAAATGATTTTTGATAACTTTTAAAGCAAAATAGAGCAAATTTCCTGAAAAAAAAGATAAAATTCGTTACAGTTGCAGATAAAATTTGTGTTGCCACTTGACAAAAATGTTTATAGTCTCTCCGTATAAATATTATTTATTACGCAACGGCGAGCGATCGCCGAAACTGCAAACAATTTTTTCATACAATTATCCATATGTTGAATCGTTTCGCAGTCGGAATTTCGACAGAGCGGCATTTAGGTTCCAGTCCTGCCACATTATAACAGTATAATCTCTCGTAACCGGCACCTAATTAATCAATAATATCAAGATAAAGGCACTTTTGAAAGTCTAATTTTAAATTGAAATTTAGGCCAATGGAATAAAAAAAATATGCAATGGACGAATATCTGAACACGAAAACGTTTGCCTTCTGATTCTGCCGCCAGAGAAACAAGCCTTATTCAAAGTTATGAACTACCGCGGGGCTGGATTACTCATTAAGCGATATAAACGACATCAAGAAGAGCGCAGCATTTTCCCATTGCCAGTGTTATCATAGAATGCAGGGCCCAGCTGTCCCAAAATCTAGAGCGATATGGAACGAAGAATAAATTTACGTAAATATATGTGGAAGGCACCAAAATATCTTAAGTGTACTTAGGGCCTCTAAAAAAGTCTTAACTCGGCTCTGAACTACCGTTCCCATTTTATACTTTGATGCAAAGAATCGTGAGTTTTAAAAATAGAATCCGTGATTTTCAAAAATCAGTCACACTGATTTACTATCTTTCCAGAAAATATAAAAAGAACACTACTTTACTCGCTGTTCGTTCAAATTGTGACCAGCAAACATGTTCGTAAACTGCTGGCCACTCAAAATGCGACATGATGAAGAAAGCATCCAAACTCCATGAAATTTGCATCATGCGTATATAAATGGCCAAGTAGTTGGCCGTGGTATATCTCATGTAATATGCAAATGAGTACGATTTCAGCTCACATGCTCATCGTGGGAAACTGCAACGCCGTTTACAATCTGTATATAAAGGGAGGAAAAATTCCCTTTTGAAGTAACTTGAATTGTTCTCTCGTGAGATTGCTTGTGTGTGCAGCTTCAGTATGCCTCATAGGAAAACACGAGCATCTTTCGAGTACGCGTTTGAGTTCGATCAAGGTTGAATCGTTCAGGAATGCTAGATTGTGGATTATCCGATTGTGGATTATTATTGTGGATTCCAGGAATTCGGTCATCGAGTCAGATTTAGCCAAGCACCAGTCATGCGAATATAGAATCGGAGGCTCCAAAAGGGAACGACTAGTGGACAGGAGCAAATTGCAACCGCCTCACGCAGTATTCCAGGGAAGACAGATCTGTTATGCGCATATCCTTGATGGAACGCGTTGTCACATCCTCAACCATATCACAACGCTTGTAGGATTTAACACAATAATCGGTGTTTGCCCGAACAATTTCATAATTCCATGTCATTTACAATGCAATGGACTTTCCTCCAGGCGTCCATTGCTTCACTTTAAACCCCATGCGTTTGCATTTGTGTTAGTGCACTGAACAACAGAAATGGACATCCGAATGGCATGACACTGTGTTTTTGGACGAATCACGTTTCTAGCTGCAGGACCACGATAGCCGGATTAAAGTTCGGAGAAATTGTGGAGACAGGCTACTTAACTGTTGTATTATGCGTTGCCATACTGGTCCTGTACTGTATATTATGGCGTGGGGTGGTATTGGATTCCATTCCCGCTAATTTCCTAGTACTCATTATCAGTACGCATACCAGCTAATGTTATATCTCTGAGGTTTTGCAGCCTATTCTCATTATTGCCTTCAGAGCTCTCCTGCGGCCGCATTTAAACAGGAAAGTGTTAGATCATGCGTAGCACGCAATGTTCAAGCTTTATTAATCCATCATGTTTCACTGTTATCCTGACCTGCTCATTCTTCAGATCTATCACCTGTCGTACATGTCTGGTCCCACTGGAAATCCCACTGGTGCGGCATGCCTAACCAGGCACACCTCGGTTATTTGTCGGTTGTGTACACCACATGAACCTCGGTTATTTGTGGAAGCAGCATGGCCTGTCGCTGCCCAGCAACGCATTCAAAGCCTCTTTCACTCAGCGCTGCGGCGTGAAGTAGATGTTATTGACAAATGTGAAGGCAACACTCATTACTGATTTTCTCGTCTTCCTCGTCTCCGAAACGGCTGTATTTCAAATCAATTAACATTGATATTAGATGCTGAAACATCTAGTTTTCTTGGCAAGCATATACTGCACCTAGATCCACGTGAAAGTTTGGGTATCGACTTAAAAACTACTAGAAGATGAATACAATGGGGAAAGGGTGTAAAGAATCCTTTTATTGAACTCAGTTATTTACAGACGGCAAGGATTTACGTGCTTACAATTTCACAGCCACTTGTGGTGAAGAACTTACAGATAATGGTAATAAACTAAATTAAAAGGTCAACTAGTAGTCAAGAATATACAAATTAATTTAAACGAATAGGTTGACTCAGAAACCCATACCAGCATGACGGCAAAAATTCGAAACCAAGGTTCAAAATTCAAACAACTGGTGGAAGTAACAACGTTCGCATTTAATAACAAAAACAATGACTAACCTTTCCGCTACTTCGGTGTAAGTACACTCTCATTCACCCTAACTCATTTACATCGTGGAGAGGAAACACAAGGGAAATCAGAAAGGACGGAAAAGGCTAAGAAATTAAAATAACTATTATTAAAAATAATATACCTCACAGTGTAATCTGTGAAATAAATTTGGCTTTGATATCTCTTGCCCTTGTTTGGGTTGCATTTTGGATACGCAGCAATGCAGATGAAGAGGCAAGCGTCAAGGAATTTATTGGTTATAAAACACATCTGCCACCCGTGGCCGACATCTTAGATTTAGTTTCCTGCTCTGAGAAGATCAGTATTAGTGACGATGTAGTGCAGACTTTAGTGTATGTAGACAGTTCTGTTCTCATCATAATCAAAGTGACGACGAAATTATATGTACATCAAAAGGAAAAAGAGGTTGAGAAGAAGGAGGAAAATATGGATCAGGGCTGTATTAAAACCTTAAAAGGTCCTAAGTACTTGATAATATTTTGGTGCCTTTACATTTGGTTATGCTAGTTTTTTTTCTTCACATTCTTCTCGAGATTTTGTTTAGCAGCATCGCATTCCATGAAAGGGAAAAAAAGAAGGACAATGGAAAATGTTTTGGTGTGGCCTTTCCTGAATACTCAAGGATATTTTTGTGGTACTTCCTTTCTTTGATGCCCTAAGCATGTGCTTTGCTTAATGGTTAATCAAATTCGGGGAAGAATAAATATATGGAGATGACAAGCAAAGGAAGAAAGTTGTGTGGAAGAAAGCTGATTCGAAGATTAACCGTGAACTATTCATCTATGTCAGTACATGATCTTTTGAAGCTTCATTGTACATTCGGCCGACAATCTTAGAAACAGACATATGTTCGAAGTTATATATCATCACATTAAGAAATCATTACTTACATAATAAATTAAAACTACCTAAATTGCATATTATTGGCAATTTCTCACTAGTCATCTGTTATTTAATTTTTCAAGATAATAAGGAAAGGAAAAATATACGATCGTTACACATGGTTGCCCAAATCATTGGTCTACTGACAAAAGTACTTGATCTATAAGTGGATTAAAGGTTTTTCAAAAATTGCTTTTCTGAATATTGGTGCGTAATATTGGCGAATATTGGTAATAAGAATATTCATATAAAAACATTTGACCCTTTTCTAGAATTCTCATGATTTTAGCTACGGGTTCAGCATCTAATGTTTCCTCCAAATATCGCACTTTATTCATAATGCTTTTATGTCTGTTCTTCCTATAATCAGTCAACAATTTTCCCCTACCAAAGTTAATGAGCATTCTGTACACTTACTTGCATACAGCGTATAATTTTTAACTCCCTCAAAGCAGGGCTATAAATAGCCCGCTGTTGAACAAATTTCTCAGTAACACAGAAAGTAAATTAATATATGTTTTCTGTGTTGCAGGCATTATATGCTACATTCTTATGATGAAGTAAGTTAGAGGAAAACAAAAGAGAAAATCAGTTAAGAAAAAATATATGTATTGCAATTTACTCTGTCCAATGATATCACAAATTCAGGCCATCGGTGAATGAGGTACGTAAAAAGGTAATGAATAATATTGCATCAAAGCAAAACTAATTAAAACTTTGTCTCACGATAAATTTTCTGAATATGAATAACATTTAAAACTGTGAGGAAACAAATGTAAAATATAAAAGAAAATGATTACAAAAGTTTTGCTTTATAAATTTTGTATAGCAACGTTTTGTTAAAATATTCACCCTGCGTAGTTTGCCTACTTGGTTTTGCCTTTTGGTTAAAATGACTGATATGTCAATTACTAGGAAGTAAATTATCTACCTGATTGCTTCGTACACAATAACGTATTTCTATACACTATTTAGAGCCTCATTTAAGAGAATAGCTGAGATTTATTCGCAGTATTATACTGAAGAATGTTTTCCGTTTTCGGGGCACACTAATAGTAGAGCAGTAAGATAACTGTTAGTTCGATCAAGATTTAAATTTCGCCGAACGGTCTGGCTGTATAAACATTCTCATGGTTTCCCTCCTGTTTAATGGGGAAAATAACCAGTTTTCCTCAGTATGTCCTCCCAGCAGAACTCTCTTTGTTTAAGCCGATAGTCTAATCTAATTGTAATTCTAAAGAAGCGGCAAACTTTGTCTTAGATGATTACGGCAAAGCACAGGCAGGCTAATTGTATAAGGAAAGGAATACGTTCATGAAGGTATTTCTAAGGAAATTGGCTCGTATTTACGTTGTGCGTGGGAAAAATGATAAAAATATCATGCAGGCAACCTGTTCGCTGGGATTTAATCCCGGGTCAAAATACCAATATTTAAATTTCTTATCCACTTGAAACAGAAAGCGATATGTTTCGAGAACGTCTTTTCCTTTATCATCTTCATCTTAAATCTCTTCGCCGCTTTTGAAGTTCGTGTAAATGTCAATATTTATTTACAAATAAGTACTGGTTGAGCTCTGCAAATTTTTCCTTTCGAGACTAAAATTTCTTTAATTATACGCTAGCTTTCAGTCATGCATACATTTTTAAAACCCTTCTTTTTCACATTCTCATGTACACTGTTGCACACTTCTTTTTTTGCATTCCGTTACATTTGCTAAAGAAA
Organism: Stegodyphus mimosarum; assembly: GCA_000611955.2. Taxonomy (NCBI): domain Eukaryota; kingdom Metazoa; phylum Arthropoda; class Arachnida; order Araneae; family Eresidae; genus Stegodyphus; species Stegodyphus mimosarum. The sequence goes on from KK116605.1 coordinate 12,040, forward strand.
ATTTATTTATCAGTTCGCGAATTTTTTTATTGAATTCATAACTGCTTCCAGAGAATAGTCATTACATATGCTGAAATTAAAGGTTAAATGAAGTGATTATTTCAAGATTCGACAATGGTAATTTACTTTGTACTAACAAGAATAAACAATAATAATAAAAATAAGTAAGAAATATTGCTCATTTAGGCGCCCAGATGGTATATTTGTTAGGGAAGCCGACTAGGATACTAACGGGGCAGGCTTCGCATCCAGGAGAAGACATGGCTGTAACTGTAATCTTCTTAATGTTATGAACTAGTTAAACTTGAACCAATTCAAATATGGTAAGGCAGTGTCTAGTGTCGCAATATTTGTTATTATGCTAATGACTTAAGCAACTCTGTCTTTACATGGTTTTGTACCCCATATGATTCTTACTAGGATAAGGACAAGCATGGCACTGTTGTTAGGTACTAACGTAAAGAATAGAGTATGTAACATAATGTAACAAGAGATAATGTCATGGTTCTATCTATAATGTAGGTAATGGTGACTACTTCAACACAGGATGACAAGTGTAATGGTTTAAGCAGTACAAATTTTGCAAAAGGCGCTGTTGCTAATTAGTTAAATTATACCTGCAATGTACAGTAATCTGGATCTTGTAAATGGTGTTTATGTTCCTTTCCTTTTTGTTTCGTGTTCCATCCTTAATGTATCTTGTCAATGTCCCATTTGTATCATGTCATCCCTATTATAACATGTCTTCGTGTCCTTAATGTGCCATCCCTAATGTATCAAGTCAATGTTCAGTCTTTTGTATCCGGCAACAAGAGAATTTAAAAGCTTCAGGTTTTATAAATCACCCTAGTAAACCAGAACCAATGTGTCACTCTCACGTATATGTAACATGAGACTTTCAATGGATCAGATATGCTATGTCACGCTTTTGTATATTGTCACAGATAACAATCTTATGTGTTAGGCTACATGGAAACTCTACTTCAAATGTTCATGTTTTTCTTTTTAATTTTTTTATTTTATTTTTTTTATTTCTTTGCATTATTTAAATCTATTTTTGTATTATACGATACTATTATGCATCGAACATTTTTTTCTTTTTAAACCTTATGCTCCAAGTATTAAAAGTTAAATTTAATGTGTCTCGCACTGGGTATCGCTGTTACGTATCTATATCCTGAAAATTCCAACTTATCATGTATTACAAGTCATTTTCATGTAACATGCATGTGTTTAAGGCATCTTGTACTAATAGCCCTTCTCAAGTGTCATCTGAAATGCATAATGTTATAAGGTATTTCTCCCGCCATCTTCGCATGCCTTCGTGGTGTAGTCGTTTGCATGCTCGACGCGTAACCGAGAGCTCCGTGGTTCGATTCCCGGCGAAGGCGTTGCTCATTTTTCATGTCTCCTGCTTCCAAAAAAACCTAATGTCTCTTCACTGGAGCCCGAACTAAAAAAAAGGTGGTGGATGATGATTCTCCACCACCACGACTTGGCGATTGGATCTCCAAAACCCCAGTCGCCTTTAAAAGGGGGAGTATGTAAGATATTTCTGCCGCCTTCTTCGCATGCCTTCGTGGTGTAGTGGTCTGCATGCTCGACGCGTAACCGAGAGGTCCGTGGTTCGATTCCTGGCGAAGGCGTTGCACATTTTCTCACTTCTTATGCTTCCAAAAAAACCTAATGTCTCTACAATGTAGCAGGTATCTTTCTTTAGCATCATACATCATGTGAATACTAAGTTATCTTGTACCCAATGTCCTTCTAATGTATCACATATGATGTACTAAAGGTCTCACCCATACACTTTATAGCATATATAAGGCATCATTATAGTGCATCATGCAAAACGTGATTCCTAGTGACTCAGGTATGACATGTGACTCTCATGTTCCAAGTATGATGCATCATTCTCATGCATCAAGTACCAAGCGAATTCTAACACTTCATGGAAAACATATTATTCCTATGAGTCATTCCTAATATATCACGATTAATGTACTATTCTAATGTATTTTTAAATACCTTCTACTCTTTGGTACCATATATCATGCGAAGTATGAAGATATGAAGAACCATGTGTTAAGAGTAGATTTCTATATATCATGCACTAAATATCACTTGTTAGACTGTCTCTCCACTGACATCAAATGTAAAAGTATCATGTGAACTTTAATGTATCTTTTACTAAATATCATTTTTATGTTAATTTGCCATTTTCGAGCATCATGATTCAAGTGAACTCTAATGTATCATATATAAAAAATTATTCCTACAGACCACCCTTAATATATCGTGTTGAAGTGTATAATTAATCAACCTTAGCATCATGGATAATGAATGTTCTTACTAATGTATTATTGTATCATATGTTCTACGTATGCTTCCTGTACTACGAGTAACTATAATGCATCAGGTACATTCCAATTTACCAATTATTTTTATGTAAATTCATTAGTCACACACACCAAATGCCATTAATAAGTACCATTTAATGTGCATAATGCACTGAGTATCACTCTTCTGTATCTAGTATCATGTGAATAAATGCACCATGTAATATAAGTTATTCCTATGAATAATGTTCCAAGCATACTGTACCATCTAATGTATCAGGAAACAAGTGAATTCAGTCGTTTTATGTACAAAATGGCACTCCAATATATCATCTCCTGTTTATCATGTGCAACGTATTGCTATTCTTACTCATAAAACTGGGAATCCTCACAAATCCTGAGGTCAGTGTCAATTGGGTGTATTTTGTACAGTGCACTACCGCTATGAATCTTGCATCTTTTAAACACAAATGACTGATAGTTTATTTCATTAATAAACATCATGTAGCATTTAAATTGTAATGTTTCAAGTGCAATATTGTCAGGACTGTGTGTTCTGTGCATGTGCTTGGCAAACATTTTGAAGTAACTCCTTAAAGTCCTAAATTCCTGATCTGGAACAGGGAGCTGAAATCAGCTATGTCCTGGTGTAGATACTGTGCTGAAGAATAACTGCACTTGAAAGGAATTTAAAATCCTCTTTTATTAAATCAATATTATTTACACACTTCCCAACTCGGGAGGGATACAGAAAGTAAAAGACCACACTTGGGCCTAACTTAACAATCAGATAAATTTATACTAAAACTAAATAGAAAATTAATTAAACTTTGCTCACAGAGCAAATCGCGGAGTTGGCCTCTAACTGAATGGTGCGTAGCAAGAAATACTAATACTAGCACACTTCAATTTATTTCAATAAGCAATCACGTAGTAAGCACTATGGCTTATAATTTTAGCTGCCAGCTGGTCAGGCGAACGTCGAACAGAATGACCGTGATCTGAGACTAAAAGCTCTCTCACACTAAGAGGTTTCTACCTCTGGTTTAAATAGTACTTGGCTCTACTTCAAATTAGCATAAGCTGAAAACGCGCGCTTCTTCTGACGGGAAGTTGAAACAGAGAAGAGATAGAAAGATTTAAATTAAAATAAAACTTTGTTAGTTTAACTAAAACCTTACATACTTCCCGCCAGAATTGCGGTAGTTAAACTACTGTGGTCCAAACGGACCATGTTGAAACTCGCAATTCTAAACAAATAGTCAAAATTTAACTCTTCTAAACTTAGGCCAACCCTTACAAGGCAATATCCGTTGGCGAAAAATATTTTTACAGACGGCACTTGCTTGGTACAAAAGTCTTCAATATTTTTTTTTTCATCTAAGTCTTACTCCTTCCAGCAAAATCTGGAAGGAAAAGAATTTTAGTACAACATAATAACAGTAATTTCTAGGTACAATTCTTTATTCTTACCCGTGTAAATTCGCACACACACATTATCATTCAAGCACAATTAAATTCTTCCCCCAATGCTCTCTCACCGGTGTTGGATGAAAAGCAAACCGCCATTGCGGGTTTTCTGTGTTCGGGGGTGTTCAAATCTGCCACCTACGGTAGACTAACATTAGTTAGAACTTGACATACGAGACCTCAAAAGACGCCTTATAACCAGCTAAACCTGAGGTTCTAACTAGCTTCATGTCTAACACATTAAGTGTATTTGGTGGAGAGCCTATTTAACACTTGCATTCTAAAATTACTCAAACTTTAACTTTTCATGCATACAATTCGCAGTTTGCACATATAATTCACATTGATATTGCACTTAACGTGCATTGCTAGCATAATATTATTTGTTACATTTTATAACACTTTAGTCACATTTGTTACATTTTATAACACTTAGCAGTCATGAAATACAAATGTAGGTTAAATTTCTAAGCTTACAGCAAGTGCTTCCTATTCCTTTCTCAAAGTACTTTCCTGAAATATCACATTACACTGAAATAATAGTCCATAGACTAAATCGTGTTCTTCAATTTTCCGATTTTTCATTCTGGACCTTTTAGAAGTCTTTCGACAAAGCATCATACAAAATCATTTAGTTAACATTTTTCTTTTCAGCAATTCATTGCTTTTACAAAATTAATCTATTTACAATGCTTCAGAATCTACTTTACAAACATTAAGTAATTTTAAGTCTTTGCAGAATTACAATTTTTAAGCAAAAACATTTTTCTTTCAAGATGAGTGCTTATCGCCCACTTGGCGTAAAACTCAACCTCGCTTGAGGTAAAATCGACCCTGCAACTTGCAGTACACTCGAAAATTAACTAAACTTTTGAATAAGAAATGCTACTTATCTTGTTGTGGTCATCCATCCTTTTCTTGGCCCAATCCTTGAAAGTTGAGTATGTTGCAGCTTGGTTCAGTCTCCTTGACTTTGGTTGTTGGTCCCTGAAAGCTTGCTCATCTCTTTTCCTTTTACAATTCCGTCGTTGTATCCTAGCGTATTTGCTCTGAGGAGGAGGTTGTTCTGCTGGGCGTTTGGTGGACTGGGCCCTTCGCTCTTGGGCCCTTGTTCGTTGCTGCTCCTGGTTCCTGCTGTATTCGGGACGTTGATTCTCAGGCTGCAATCGACGCTGCTTGCTTCTCAGGCACCTGTCCGATGATTCCGCAGTTCTTTTGGATACATTGGGCTTTCCTTGCCCATTCTGCTTTCGTCTCTTGGTTTGCTCGTAGGTCCGTTCGTAGGTCTGCTCACCTGCATCGTGAGACTTTCTTTTGAATCCACATTTTTGGTTCTTACTTCTACTTTGTTGAGGGGGAGCTTTCTTTTTCTGACTTTTCGATGCCGTTGTAGCTGGTTCCTGCTGTTTTCGCTGAGGTAAATCTTCCGTGCGACTACGTTGGCTCGGATCCTGAAAAAAATCTTTAAATATTGCCATTCTGTTTCTATTATAAAATGGCTTTATCTGATCCACATTTGCCGTGATTGTTTGTCCATCATTTCTTTTTAATATAACCACTGCCTGTGTGACTTTTTCAATTATGAAAGGGCCTTCAAAACGCGGAAAGAATTTCCCCACCTTTTCTTCTGGGGCATTTGACAAGTTATGTTTTATTTTCAGAACTTCATCTCCCACATTGTACTTGACCCCTCTTCTCTTTTCGTCATAATACAATTTTTGTTTTCTCTGGGCCATTTCTATATTTCCCGTCGCTTCCCGTATCAACTTTTGTATATCACTTATTTTAAATTCTTCTGCCCTTTCCTGGACAAAGAAAAGTTTATCTAAGGGTGTCAAAATTTTTCTTCCAAGAAACAGTTCAGCGGGTGTTTTTTGTGTAGTATCGTGTTTGGCGGTCCTAAGGGCAAATGCAAATTCATTTATATGGCAATCCCAGGTAGAGTGATAATTCTTCACATAACTTCGAATTATTTTCACTACATTTCTATTAACCCGTTCCGCTATGTTTGACTGCGGACGATACGGGACCATCTTTAGATGACGTATGCCCAGTTTTGCACACATTTCCTCAAAAATATTACTAACAAACTGGGAACAATTATCGGAAATAACTTTTAGGGGCGTCCCGTATTTTAAAATATACTTATTTAGAATTGAATCTACTACAAATTTTGCAGACGCGCGTTTTAACGGAATTAACTCTAACCATTTGCTAAAATGGTCCACTATAACTAAAAGGTATCGGCTTTTGTTAACTTTACTTCTAGGATAAGGTCCCAATAAATCGATGCCTATTATTTGATTTGGGAATTTTGATTTAATAGTATTTAGGAACCCGGCCGGGCGGAAATTAACATAATTATTTAACTGACATGTTGGGTACGACTGGACATACGCCCTTGTAAACTTTTTCAGTTCTGGAAAGAAAACTGCCTCGCAAACTCTTTGGACAGTTTTTCTTATACCTAAATGGGCCGAAATGGCACAATCGTGCAACTCCTCTAATACATTCAATCTAATGCTAGCTCGGATAACAGGTCTATATTCATGGTTCTCATTAGTCGTTTTCGTATAGAATAACAGTCCGTCAATTATTTCGTAATTTGCGGCCCTATTTCTTATCGGCACAATATCCGGATGACTGAAATTCTCAGGGTCGGCCAAATAATTGTATATATTTTTGAACTCCGGATCTTTTCTGAGTTCGGCTATTACTGTTTCACGAGAATCTAATACTTTGGATGTCAGCATGGCCATCTTGACTATATTTCCTTTTTCATCTAAGTTAATTCTGCTTAAAGCATCTGCCACAACATTTTCTTTTCCCGGCGTATGTAAAATTATTATTTTATATTCCTGTAATTTGAGAGCCCACCTTATTAATCTGGGTGATAATTTTTTTCCAGGATAGAGTCTAGTGACCGCCGCGTGGTCGGTATATACAGTTACTGGAGAATTTAAAAAGAACACACGAAATTTATGTACTGCTGATAACACCGCGAGAGTTTCTCTTTCCGTTGCCGAATAGTTTCTTTGAGTTTCATTTAATGTTCGACTGAAAAAGTCGACGGGTTGACCATTTTGGGAAAGCACTGCCCCAATCGCGAAATCTGAAGCGTCCGCTGAAATCTCTAATCCTTTATCCCCCTCTGGAAGTCTTAAGACGGGAGCTTGAGTCAATGCGTCTTTCTGTTTTTGAAACGCCAAGTTGGTTTCTGCTGACCACGAAAACCTAGCTTTCTTTCTTTTCAACTTTAGCAGCGGCTCAGCTATTTTTGCAAAGTCTTTAAGGAAGGAACGATAGTATGAAAACATCCCAAGAAACGACGATAACTTCTTCGCTGTTTTAGGAACAGAATAATTCTAATAGCTATTATTTTTGATCGATCCGTTTCGATTCCCTTTTGGGAAATTTTAAATCCTAAATAGCGTAACTTTTTTGCGGCAAATTTACATTTGGACGCATTTATCTTTAAACCAGCTTCATTTAACAATGAAAACACTTTTCGTAAATCTTGTAAGTGTTGTTCTAGATTACTACTTGTAATTATAATATCGTCTAAATATATGAACGTGCTTTTACCAAGGACCGGTCTTAAGACGATGTCCATACATCTTTGGAACGTTGCCGGTGCGCCGGATAAACCAAAAGGCATTCTAAGAAATGCGTACGTGCCAGACTTAGTCATGAACGCGGTTTTGTGGACGTCTTCGGGTTTTACCCCAATCTGAAAATAGCCACTCCTAAGATCTAACTTAGTCATGTATTTTGTAGACGAAATATTTCGAATTATTTCTTCGATTATCGGCAACGGATGTACGGGATATTTTGTAACAGAATTTAACTTGCGATAATCTATAGCAAAACGCCACCGCTTCGGGTGCGTAATCGGATAATCATTATTTTTCCTACATAATACAATTGGGCTAGCATAACTGCTAGAAATTGGCGTGATGATTTTATTCTTTAACATATCTTTAATATGATATTCAATTATTTCTTCTTTAACTTGGTCGTAGCGGTAGGGCTTTTGCCTAACTGGCTGAGCATCCCCCGTTTCAATGTGGTGATTAACGACCTGTGTGAAACCCGGTACATCACTAAATAAATTCGAAAAGTCACTTACCAGTCCCTGGAGTTTTTCTTTTTCTTCTGCCGGTAGATGCTGCAGGTCCAGCTGCGGGGGCGTATCATTCTTGGTTTCTATTGGTTTCATATTTAACGTCAACTTTCCCCCTTTGAAATCAATTTTTGCTTCTGCCAAACTAAAAAAGTCCACACCTAGAATAAAACATGTTTGCAGGTTTCGCACAATATAAAATAAAAGTTTTACCTGCTCGTCGTTGATACGCACGAACAAGGGTACTTTGCCTAAACAGCTACACTTTTCCCCTTGGGCCGCTATGACATCCGTGTCTCTTGCATTAAAAATTCTGTAACGGTGAAAGTGCTTCTTGAAAAATCTTTCCGATATAAAGCTGCTTTGGGCTCCTGTATCTAAGAGAGCCGTCGCCGGTATGTTGTTAATTAGAACTTCGATCTTCGGTAAACTCAAATTCTTCACGACCACGGTGTTTAAATTGATTGTGGAAGGGTTTTGCGCTGCTTCGGACTTCTTCACCTTCCTCGAAGAAATCCATCTTATTTTAAATTCTTCTTATTCTGGTTGCTCTCGGAATCTTTGCTTGTTCTTCTATTGGATTCCCTACTTTCGCCGCTCGATTTAGGAGACACATCTTTCTTCGGCCATTGCTTCGCCTTATTCCCGTAACTTTGATTTTGCTTCTGCTGGGGTCTTGGCGAACTCCACTGACTTCTTCGCTCAAATTGGGGTCGTCGCTCGTTGTCGGCTGTTCTTCGGCTTTCAAATTGTACTGCGAGCTCAAATAATCTGTCTAACGTCGTTGGGTTTCTTAGCTCGATGAAATCTTGAACTTGGGGCAGTAGCCTAGGAAGTATAATTTGAATAACTTCAGGATCCGGGCGACTTCCATACAAAAGCTTGAAAATTTGAATTTTTCTCAAAATAAAATTTGACAAATCTTCTATTTTTTCTTGATATCGGCTAAAAAGTTCCGCTTCCAGTCTGGCTCGATCTCGTACTACAGAAGTGGGAGTCTAGCTTTTCCAGGAAATTAATTACGGCTGTCTTGCCGTCAAAACTTGCCGCTGGCTTCATGGCTGCTCGCATGGTTTGTACGATGTAGCCAAATCCTTCTAGGCCAGCAGGTGCTATCTCAGGGTTCTGGACAGGTACAGCAGGTATCTCAGGTTCGTCTTCTTGTCTTTGAGGACCTCCTCTTATTTTTCTTCGGGAGCCAGTGTCAGGTCTGTGTGTTCTGTGCATGTGCTTGGCAAACATTTTGAAGTAACTCCTTAAAGTCCTAAAGTCCTGATCTGGAACAGGGAGCTGAAATCAGCTATGTTCTGGTGTAGATACTGTGCTGAAGAATAACTGCACTTGAAAGGGATTTAAAATCCTCTTTTATTAAATCAATATTACTTACACACTTCCCAAATCGGGAGGGATACAGAAAGTAAAAGACCACTCTTGGGCCTAACTTAACAATCAGATAAAACTAAATAGAAATTTAATTAAACTTTGCTCACAGAGCAAACAGAATGACCGTGATCTGAGACTAAAAGCTCTCTTACACTGAGAGGTTTAAATAGTACTTGGTTCTACTTCAAATTAGCATAAGCTGAAAACGCGCGCTTCTTCTGACGGGAAGTTGAAACAGAGAAGAGATAGAAAGTTTTCAATTAAAATAAAACTTTGTTAGTTTAACTAAAACCTTACAATATAACACACTAGCTTATTGTATCTTGGCATCGTAACTTCTAAGACACTAAACGTCATTCTTGGGTTTCATATCAAATGTATTTTGGAGTATAAATCGGTACCAAACATCATGTATTATGTGAAGTTCAAGGTTTCATGTATAATAGGTTAACCTTATGTATAACTTCTTACGTATCACTACTGATATATCATCTACTAGGTAACATTCTTATGCAACTTGTACAAAGCGAACTCTAATGCACCATCACAACATAGCATTTCTATGCTTCACGCAACAAGTAATGAGTGAACCATCTTATAAATGAGATTTGTGAATGAATTCTGTGAATTAGGTTTGTGAATTAATTTCGATGGTGAATTCGATGTGATTTTGTGAATTAATTTTGATGTAAAAATATGTAAAATTACCAAGTTAGTCTTAAGCATTATACACTCACGTTTGTGAAAATTGCAACACCAAGAAGGAATCGTCATAATTGAATGCAATTTAATACACAGTTGAGTGGTAGTGGTACAAATAAATGATTAAATGTTCAAAGCAAACAAACAAGAACAAGAGATCAGAATCAGTATTTTGTGTGGCCACCACGCGCCGCAATAAGTGCTGCTACACGACGTGGCATGGAGTCAAACAAAGTTTGAATGTCTGACTGAGGAAGAGCATTCCATATCGTTTGTACGCGTACCCAAAGTTCGACTGCAGACGCAACAGGACGAGGATCACGAGCAAGACGCCGACCAATGACATCCCACACATGTTCAATTGGCGACATATCCGGGGAACACGCAGGCCAAGGAAGAAGCTGTACCTGCTGCGCTGCAAAGAAGGATTTAACAATCCGAGCAGTATGAGGGCGGGCATTGTCCTGTTGAAATACAGCGCCTGGCAAGCTTTGAAGGAAGGGAACAGCTTCGGGCTGTAGAACTTCACGGATATACCGGTTGCTGTTCAGATTGCCCACAATTCGTAGCAATGGAGATCGTCTATGATATGCTATGGCGCACCAGACCATAACTCCGGGTGTTCGTCCACTGTGGCATTCGATAATGCACTCCGGAAGGTGGCGTTCACCGGCATAGCGTCTGACACGAGTTTTTTACAAAAGAGTGTAGATGTTGCCCTGTGGATTCACGGTTTTTACATTTAATACAAGCTGAGAAAGTTTTAGTATCTCGGGAAAATCTAAGGCTCTTTAAATGTCCTAAAGTCAACGGAGGCAGAGCCATTTGGTCCTTCCTGTGACCCTCGAAACCAATAATAGTACCAGAATCTACCTTACCATGGATGTGTCTGTAGTTCTGTCCGAGAAATGTTAATTAAAGCCTTTATGCCAAGAAAGGTTGAAAGTAAGTCAAAGATTCAGCATAAACCTGAGACATGGAGTATCCATAGTAGATGAGTAAAAATGTTTCCATGGGGAGAAATAACAGAACTCGAGAAGGACTTAACAGTTTTTTTTATTTCAAATAGAACTAGCCTAGAAATATTTTCTCCGAAATTTTTTAAGGAAGAACTATTACATATTACCAGTGCATAACTTTTCAGACTCAATTTATCACCAGTGTGCAAACCCTCAGTATTTTGCTATAAGACTTAGAAAGTTTTAGAAAATGGTTTTAGAAAGACTTTTCGGGAGATGTTGTGTGAATGAGATTGCCATTTTAACGTTTTGAAGGAAATATCTTAGAAGTATCGATTTTTGTTGCAGTGCTTGGCTAAAAGAAGCTGACCATCCGTTAATACCAAAAATGTACCAGAGTATCGAAGATATCACTGGATTATCATCTCATTCAGCGGAACCTTTTCAGATGGCCAATTATGGGTTGGGAGGACATTTTCATTTGCACATGGATGTCCTGGTGAGCTGTTCTTACAATTTCTCCTCTGAATTCCATTGTATTCATTGATGTGAATTTGATATATTTCAGCTTCAGTTAGTAATGTATCGCATTACTAAAAAATCTGAACAGTTGGAAAATCCTGTAGTGAAATTATTCAGATAATAAAAATTAAAACAGCAATGCTACGTAATCGAAGATGACGAAGAACAACAGAAAAATTGTTTTTGAAGAACTTTACAAAACAAATATATATATATATATACAGTACATTTATGTGCAATTTTTAATTTTGTAAGGGATTTTGTGTACAAGATCTGTTGTTTTTATCAGAATTTTTCTTTCCACCTTGTATTTCGTAATAACCTTTTGGCAAATATATACGTTAATTAAAAACTGAGTATTTGATTTAAAAAACTATATCATTATTCTTTCAAAATCGAGGTATGATTTTAAAATGACAGGTTTGGATTTTCTAAAATTTGTAACACCATTTGCTTACATAAAAGTATAAAAATAATTAATTATATAAAATATCCGTAATTTAAAAAATCCTATTTTCCAATTTGTATAAATGGAGTAAATCGTTGTGACCAAAACAAAACAACCTAAATCATAACTCTGTAAAATTTTGCCCTTGTATGCCGATGTTAAAATTTTTATCTAGAACAAATAAATGCCGTCGGATCTGTCGACCCACCCTGGCTAGGTGGAGCAGATAGTAGATGGCATCCGGAGGTCTGTGTGAGGCACTTCCAAGACTGTCAGGCAACGGAGCCCAGACACTCTGGCCTTCCTGTCCTGTTCCCAGACGCTGAAAATTTTAAAAGAATCCTCTGATTTTAAAAGAATCTTATCTCTACTTTTAAATGAACGGCTTTCTTATTAGAACACCTTGCATTTTTCTCTGTAATATACGGCACACATGATACGAATAATTGCAGGAAACTGTTAAGCTAAGAATATGAACAAAATTTTGGGGAAATAAATGGTTTGTAGGATTTATGTTTCACAATCTTTTGCGTTATTAGTCCAAAGAAGCGTTAACTCAGAAAGGCTATTAATTTCGTTTTGGCACTTTGCATCGGTTCACTATAAAACGGCGTTTCAGTTTTCAAATTGTTGCCACCAAATATTAGAGCTCTGAATTATATTTAGAGATTAAATAATGAAGGATCTACACGAATGTAGGAATGTTTCTCGCATTGTGGAAAATCAATAGTATCTCGAGACATCAAATTTTGAATAACGTAGTCCTCCACTCGAACATGGGCATCTGAAAGTCCAGATTTGGAATTTATTTTATTACCTATTTTCTATTTTGGGAAATTTTAACGAATTTTTGATTATGCTTTTTTAAAATTATTTTGTGATATTGCTGTTCCATTGAATTTATGGTTTAAGTGCGAAGAACATGAAAGGTAGCACACAAAACGTTAAAAATTGCCCCTTTGGACGCAATATAAAACCTGAAAACTTTCAGTTGTTATTTTTTTAGGGTTATAAGGTATATCTCCCACATTCTTAGCGTGCTTTCATGGTGTAATGGTCAGCACACTGAGCCGGTATTTCAGAGGTCCGTGGTTCGATTCCCGGCGAAGGCGTAGCTTATTTTTCATGTCTCCTGCTTCGAAATAGCCTAATGTCTCTACAGTGGCGCCCGAACTAAAAGGGTTGTGGATGATGACTCTCCACACCCAGGATTTGGCGACTAGGTCCCCTAAAACCCTAGTCGCCCTTTGAAAAGGGGAGTATATAAGGTATATCTCTCACATTCTTAGCGTGCTTTCGTGGTGTAATGGTCAGCACACTGAGCCGGTATTTCAGAGGTCCGTGGTTCGATTCCCGGCGAAGGCGTGCTTATTTTTCATGTCTCCTGCTTCGAAATAGCCTGATGTCTCTACAAGGTTTTTTAATGTTATTTTATTATTTTCAATTTTACAAGTATAAACAAGTTTTCAGAAACAAAATCACAGATTCTAAGTGCACAAAATTTCGATGTTAATTAACGTGATGGTTGAGCTAGATGTATTGATGCAATGGTTTTAATATTCGGAATAAAGCAGCTTAATTTAATTCTTAAATCACTTCATTGCAAAATATTCAACGTGTTTTTTATTTTCCGTTGTAAATTATTGACTTGACTAAAGCATTTTCGAAATAGGTAAGAAGAAGGTAATAATTTTGTTTCGGTAACAACTTTAGTCCACCTGCAACCGATCGAAAAAGTCGGGCGGGCTCCGAATCAAGGTGAATGGGATGACTGCATGGGCATTTTCGTGGTTTTCGCCATATGCGACGTGTATACGAGCCAGCTTCCCTTAGAAAGTCTCTACGAAGTCATCCTTCTCCTTCGGTAGATAGCCCACGAGCGCTTTGCCATAATCAAATAACCACAATCTAACCAATCGGCAACAACTTCATACTAGGGATTTCTCCCTAGTATGAATGGGAATGCTTTATTCCAAAATTTAGCGTATTCATGTGTTTTGAATAAGACCTCGTATGACCTATGTTTGTATCAATTAACAATTAATTATCAGTATATTAATAAATTTTATGCAATCCATAGGATTTTGATTATACAGATCAATTGCTGGTGAATATGCTGTTATCGACCCCTTGTTCATCATTGACCCCCTTTAAAATTTCATTGATTTCATCGAATTGAAAGCGTTGGTAACTCCTGGTTCACAGCAGGAAATATCTTTGGTGACAAGATTAGATATTTTCATCATCGCATTAATACAACAGTCAAAGGTTTTGGGCGGTGTCTTAATATCTTAAGGAATAATATGTTTGTGTGCAAAATTAAGAGAATTTGCCCATTATGTCGAATTTCTGATAACCAATGGACAGACTTTAATAAACTATGGTATGAATATATATATATATATAACAGAGAAAGAGGTGTACCATTCAAAAGTCCTTTTATGTGCGCGGGATTTTCGTAAAGCTCATAGTACAGGGACGTCCAAAATGCACGTTGCGATATCGAAGTGAGGATAAGTCTAATATGGAAAATGGTCCCCTTTTCACAGCCAGACAGGTCGCGCAGCATGGCAGCATATTGAACAGGAGACATTTGAGAAGTCCATGTAGTAGTCGATCCTACCCATGCAGCAAGGCAATTTTCAACTCCGGGATGGTTTCCAGAGGGGAATGGCGAGATGAAATTGCCCTTTTAAGCGGGTCCCAGACATGCTGTATAGAGTTAAGATCAAGAGATCTAACTGGCCAAACCATGGGGGGAATATTCTCACTTTCCAGGTAATCGTCGACCAGCT
>KK116605.1:26806-38846 GCA_000611955.2 Stegodyphus mimosarum
AAGAGCGTTGTTGTCCATTAACATAAAACCTAGAACAAACCTCTGAAAAATCAAATGTAGGGTTCTAAGATCTTCTCTCTATGTCTCATAGCAGATAGAGAGTCTTTGTCAAACACAGGCAGGGGTGTGCGGCCATCCTACATAATGCCTGCCCAAAGCATTATGCCTCCACTACTGCAGGGATCCTTTTCTCTGATGAGGGAGGGACGGTATCGTGTCCCCCCTCTCTCTAAATACAGGTACGCCGAGAGTCAATCCCCTGGCTGAATGCCAACTCATCTGTAAAAAGGACGGCGCTCCACTGAAGTCTGGTCCTTGGAGCATATTGTCTTCACCATGTTAAACACATTCGCTGATATATTGCTGTTAGCGGGACGCTAAGAGCCGGTCTTCTGGCATACAGCCCTTTCTCATGAAACCATTGGGCGATTGTAGACCATGAAATACGCGTTCTAGTAGCAGCATACAGATCACAAGAGAGCTGTTGAGATGCAGCAGTCCTGTGTTGTCTCGCTGAAAGTGCTAAATAACGATCCGGATTCGTAGTTATGGGTCTCGGTGATCGTATCCAGGTCTTCTCTGTATCGATTCATTGTCCTGGAACTGTGTCCGCAAACTAAAGGTAACAATGTGTGTTACTGAGCTCTGTAGCCACCTGCGCTTTTAATTAGCCACCCTCAAATCTACCGATAATCCATACGTTCGTGGTTATTCATTTTACATAATATCTTATAAAACTTACCGAATTCTTGCAAGAAACACGGCGAATGTCAGGAAGGAATATGAGAACATAAAGCGCGAAAAACCTCTCGTGCGCTTATATCCCCTCAGTGCGCTTATATCCCCTCAGTGCGCTATTTTCCCCCACTATATCAGCTTAGGTCCATTCAATGAAAAACTTGACATAAAACATTAAATGAAAAACTTCAATGATATCACCTTAATTATAGGAAAGGTTTTGGCATGAAACAGTCTCTTTGAAGTGGCTTCTCTTTCTTCTGCCAAGTAAAACTGTTTTGGATGTGATATGCATTTTCACAGAAATATCCAATTTTCTATTAATTTGACTTTTGTCTTCCATAGCTGATAATTGTTTGAAAGCATTCGTAAGAAATGGCCAAATACTTTGATCATTTAGCCTTCTAAACACTTAGAACGTTACCCAGGATTCACCCGAAGCGCTAGATCAGGCATCGGCACCCTCTGGCACGCTTGCTAGATTTGGCAGGCGGTATAATTCTCAGTTGCATTCTGTACTACTCTACAAAATAATCAGATAAAGATAAATTATTCTGTCTCCTTCCCACCTCACACCTTATCATTTTCTCTCCTTCGTTCGGTTCATTGCGACGATGCGTGACTATCGAGTATGATTTCAGTCGAAAGTAGAATTTTCTTTGGTGCACGCCGTGACCTATAAGTTACTTTTAACTTTATGAAACGTTCTTAGCTATATTATGAAAACTTGCATTTTATTTGTTTAATTATTGGGATAATTACATACATACAAATGGCCACTGAAAAAAAAAGCTTGATGTTTATGGTTTTTAGGACTTTTGGATGAATGAATATGGATTTGTAAAACAAAAGAATCGTGCTGTATGTGTGCTATGTAGCGAAAGCGTTGTATTATCCCAATAATTAAACAAATAAAATGCAAACTTACGTCAAGTGTACAAAGATATTGTCAAACTAAGCATCAGTCCACATTTCAGAATTCAGATGAGAAATGGGAAGTTAAAAAAAGAGCTGTTACTAGATGTAAGAAACAAGTTAACTCATTCTTTTGTCAAACAATTGGAACCAAACCTAAAGCGACCGAATGTAGTTTCGTAATTACTCAATGTACAGCTGCCAAAGGCAAATCTTTCACAGATGGCGAATATACAAAGGACACATTTTTAAAAAGTGTTGAAATATTGTTCAGGGATTTACCAAATCCACAAACAATATTATCCCGAGTTCAAGAAATACCGGCTTCTGACAGGACTGTTGAAAGACGAATAACTCGAATAGCAGAAAATGTAACAACAAAACAGAATTCTGGATTACAAGAAACTGTTGTGTTTAACATTGCTCTTCATGAAAGTACCGATGTGAATGATGTCATGCGCCTTGCAGTAGCACGTTATTGTGATAAAGATCGAGTTTATGAGGAATTACGCAGGTTGATTCCTCTGTTTGGGTTAACTAAGAGACAAGACATTCTTTCTTCATTTATAAATTATTTTGAAAGTAAAAACATTAATATGAATAAAATATTTTGCGTAACTAGCGATAACGCTCTTGCAATGTTTGGCAAGGAAAGAGAATTTGTCAAACTTTTTGAAAATAATTTTGAACATGAAGTATTGAGCTTCCATTTCATAATAAATCAGAAAAGTTTAGTTGTCACAGCGCTTATTGCATTCGTAAAATGGTGCATCACCGGAGTACCTAGGTGCAATGACCTTATCTCCATCGAAAAATAAATTATTTCGAATATATCAACATAAATACAAAATTAAAAGTTCTAAGGTTTAAGCAAAAGTCCCTAAAGTAGAGAAAATTTTATGAAAGTCACAAGTCCATGAAGTAATCATGTAAAGCAGTAGGTAAGAATATCGAGCTGGTGAGACGTGTTGAACATGAGAAAAATATGAACACGGGCTGTTATGAAAATATAGGGCCCATAATATATAAATTTTAACGCAATAAACACAAAATAACATCATAAACTAATATCCCAAAGTAGTCAAAGTTTCAGCACAAATTTTAAATTATATCGATGTCGAAAGGTGGTTCAAAAGAAGTTAAAATGCAAAACGTTTAGCTTCCACTTATACTAGATAAATTTCCTCTAAAAATCTCTTCTAAGATGTTAAAGACAAAAATTTTGTCTATGGTAGTAGGTGCAGCACAAATTTCATCCAATCGATTAGTGATTATTCTAATTGCATCAAAAATAGAAAAGTTCACTGAAGTTTTTGTTTATTTTACTAATGACCTGCAAAAAGTCCTTAAAAGTAGGGAAGATATTATTTGTGACGTTTTTATATTCTGACTTCTAGTGTTGGGTTTAGGTGCTCTAGGAAGCGATGGAAATTGAGTGTGGTCGTTTGTATTGACATCCGAATTTTCCGATCATTGCTAAGTGATATGATAGGATTTTTTTGGATAGTCACTTTGAGTCCTGGGGAAATATTTCCACCACTTGGACATGGATGAATGTTAACATTCTGTTTCTTAGCATTTGGGTCCTTCGAATTACTTGGGTTTTGGGAACGAAAACGAAAGCTGGCTGCGTGGCCACCATCACAGTTACAACATGTCGGGTTTTCAATGAACTTTGTTTCACAGTCTGCAGTTCTACACGGCAATGAAAATTTAACACTTAGCGAATTTGCACTCCTCCGATGAATGATAGAAACGTTGGCAATTATGGCGTTGAGCAATACTACCTTTGTATTTGTATGGTTCTATTTTATCAAAGCATAGTAAACTACCGATGTCATAGATTTTATCAGTGCCGTCAAGGTTAGCTAATTGCACTTGAAATAGAGGTAGTGGAACATGAGTTTTAAATCTGAACATTTTGTTCACTTTAATAACATTAAAGACTTCTGCAATTAACTCATCTTTAATTTCCTCCTAAGGGTAGTCAGAAGGTAACCCTCGAATAACAACCTTCACAGATTTATCATGTTTAGCATGTAGTATGTAATACTGTATACCATTGGTATCTAGGCATCTCGTAATCTCACGGTGATGATCCACAATGAGTGGTAATAATTTTAAGAAATCACCAGAAATTCTCGCTGTGAAGACAGCATTTAGTTCATTGTTAACAAAGTCATTAAATTTAATTGGGAAATGACCATAATCGGAATTATACGTGGTTGTGGTAGTTTATCCTTATCTGTACCATTAGCACTATTTAGTTTAGAGGCCAACCTCGCGTTATAGCTCTGTGAGCAACGACGATTTAATTTCTATTTAGTTTTAGTTTAAATTTTTATTTGTATCCATATTATCAACATTTTCCTTAACCTTTTCTGTACTATTTTCACTACAATTAAGAGTAAAACATTTATTCGAAATTGCAAGATCAACATTGTTTTTTAACATTTTACGTGTCCGTCCGAACATGTGGTTTTATCTTGTGCACGTTTTTTATAATTGCGTTTAAGTTTACTAGATTTTTCTACTTCTTTACCATTTATAACAACATCAAAGAACAGTAATTCGTTAGAAGTACTGACTTTACTAGCACATTTCAATACATTATTAGTATTGTTATTAATATCACTAGACATTTTATCTAAAACACAATTTTCCTTAACATCAGAATTTACAGCAACAGAACTGGCTATAAAACTATTACGTGCCCTAAAATTTGCGCACTTACCAAATAAGTTCTTGCGTTTCAGCGAAGAGTCTTGAGACATAAGATCCACATTATGATTTTCCTTTGTGGGATATATCTTATTTAATTCCAATGTTCTATCTTAGAACCCCACGAACACTAACAAGAGAATAATCGCTTAAGTGTGTGAATAAACACGTAAGACTTAAGAAGGGTGAACTACCCTTTATTTCTTAGAATAAATACAATCAACTCCTAACTGGGAGTATGCACAAAGCCTCCACTTGGGCTTGAACTTAAATAATTATGAAATTAAACTAAACTAAGCTTAACTAAAGCTATCTGAAAGATATAGCCGAAGCTATCAGAATTCTAAATAGTTGGTCCCTAAATATTAATTAAATCGGCGAAGCCAAGCAAGGGCCTAAAGTATGGCGGAGCGTAGTAAAGAGAGAATGTAGTCAAATAGCAAACCCGCGCTAGTCAGGAAAATCAGACTCTCTGTCTAGAAGTTGGTGAAGCATTGACTTAAATAGTACTCTTATTCATTTGCATTCACTGCGTTTCTGAAATTATATTCTGACAGGAAATTGTAAGCTGAAATTAGAATAAATAGGAAAGAATCAGAACTTAAAATAACTATTAATAAACTTAGGATAAACTCACAAATAATTACGAAGTGTTTCACCGAAATACATAATGGTTTTTAGAAATCCAGTAACATTCATAAAATCCATAGCGCCGAAATTCCTTTTTAGCGAGCAAGTCATTAAGTGTTTCATCCATGTCCGAAGGTTCCATTTCTAGATCACTGCAATGATCGTCACATATCCTCGTGTTTTTATAATTTATCACGAAACACCATAAGTATTGAATATAGAAAACACGTGCTCACAACGGAGCTCTTGTAAAAGTCACAGTGCTTAATTTCTGCAATGAACACTGTTTTTAAAATAGTTAATTTCATAGTGTCTCGTTTTTCATTTGGTATACAATTTAAATCTCTTTTGAAAAAATGGAAAGTGAATATGTGGATCTTCCCTTAAACAGCCATGTCTGTTGGCCACAAGGTTGCTGACCCATGGGCTAGATCGATATTGCCTCATTGAGGAACGAAGGAAAGACACACACACACATAACAGCAAAGTCTTGCGCAGGAGACCAAATCGGCACCTTTGGTTTCAGTCTAGCAGTCAACCTCCTCAACTTTTGTGCAGAAAGCATTTGTTAATCAAGAGCTGCTATCTTTTTTGTTAACTTTAGTTGTGTCTTCGGGCTTTTGTTTTTATGTTAATAGCTAGTCAGGTTTAAACACGAATCCTTCAGGAACAAGAAAGCACAAATGCACTCGGCACAGGAATAAAGCGTTTAACAGCATTTTTTGTTCCCTGCCTTAAAACAATTCCCCTTCCAATCACAAACTGCGTTAAGAATTCTACAATATATTAGTCAGAGATCTTTCGCGTCTTTGCCTCCTCGTCGTATACATTGCCACATATACGTAGTTTCAAAACTATAACAAGAAAAAGATTTATAAATATGCAGTTTTTTTTTGTAGTATTAAAAAAGTACTTTTGTCTGTTTCATAAATGTTTTTATTTCATTTTTAAACATCTGAGAATTAATTTTGCAAAATGAAAGTGAAGCACGCTAATGTAAGATCTACAGTTACTCAAAATCCCTCTCCTTCAGAAGCAAAGCAATTTAGAATACATTCTTTTCTAAATTTAAAATTAAATAATACTTTTCTTAATACGTACTTTTCTTTTCAGAGTGTAGCATAAATTGAAATTAAAAATTTTTTACAAAACTGATTTTTTTAAGTAAAAAATTTCAAAACATGAATATTTAACATCGCTTAAAACGTTTTTGTAAGTGGAGGTGCATGTTTACGTTCACTGATTATGAGAATAAAAGCCGCATAAGAGCTTTTATTGATACACTGGGATTTAAAATTATTTGACAAAATTTCAAAGGCATGTAGAACGGAACAAAAAATAAGAATATTAGATAACAGAATGTGCGTGCGGAAATTGGTTCACTGAGATGGTACAGGGAGTCGTTAAGCGATAGTTCTTTATCATTCTCTGCTAACATGCTGTGCTGGCGTAAATCATCATTTCCCGTGCGGTTTCGAGCGATATATTTCATTGCACAAAAGCGAAGCTCGCTGGCATGATTCTTAGTTATGCTTTCTTTCAGCACCAGTATTTAAAATATTATTTATTTTAAAATTTCATGATTTATGTTTCCATTCAGTAATTTTGCGGTTCATTCTTTAATGCTTTTTTTCTTTATAAAAGACTCTTCGGTGGCTAAGCCTTTTTTTAATTCAAGAAGTGGGGGAGAGAAAATGTAATATAAAAATTTTGCAAATTAAAATTTTAATTTAATTTACAATAGTCCCTTAACTCCACTCCCCCTTTCCTTCCTAAAAACTGCAAATGTTTTTAACAAAACTCTGTAAACTGTATCTTTTCAAAATGAATCCTTCTCACTCAATTCTTACATAAAGTTTATGACACAGGTACTTACATAACGCTTCAGCTAACAATAATTATTTAAAAGTTTGCGAACTAAAAGCCAAATAACCAATCAAAACGAAGAAATTAATCAGCCTTAACGAAATTGCCATTTAAAAAATACGCCTGTTTTTCTCTGCTTTGCCTCTTGAAATCTTTTACTCTTCGCTTCTACACTTTTTTACTTCAGGTATTAAAAAGATAAAAATTCAGTTAAGAACGAGCACAGTTAGGACCAATTTATCTGCGCTTTCATCAAAAATATTTTTCCACAGTAAAACTTTTGTTTAGCTAAGAAATAAAATGTATTAAATCTGCGACAATTACATAAAGTTTATGTCGAACTCGGCTGCCATCGTTTTGGGTAAAAATCAGGAAAGCTTAGGAGTTATTCTATATGCGAACATCAGATCAGCTGTCTTGTCATCTACAGCTACTAGTTTATATTAGCGTCAAAGTCTTTTCCCTTGTAAGCTTTCAAATAGATTTTCTTCTTCTGTATTCTTACTATATATTATGGATTTGAAGTCCTTGAAAATTTATTTAACTCTTGATCGTAGAAAACTATAATTTATTTTCTTGATTTTAAAATCCTATTTATTTCTTGCCATCGATCATACCCAATTAATAATTTTTCTTTTAGAAAATGCGCATTAAACGAATTGAACTGGTCAAACAGCACATTCGAGAAAGAAAATTCTTAGAATGAAAGGGCTATTTGAATGTTATGAACCGCGACTTTCCTTTCTGTTCTTCTACTTGGAAATGCACTCATACATAAAGAGTTGCCCAACCCTTTGCTTTTACGGATAGTCACCCAGTCTATTGAATATCTTTTCAGAGAGAAGAAAATTATTGCAGTTTTCTCCTCACAGCTGGAATTTATAGTCCTCCACCCTACAAAAAAAAAAAAAAAAACTGTGGCATTGCATGTTGGCAACGAGAGTAACTTTTTGTTGAAAGAAATGCAGAGCATCTCTTTAACTACACGGTTATTCCTTCAATGATTAGGAACTTTTGACTACATTTTACAGTTGTACGACTCGTAAATGATTCAAGATTCTTTTACTAGTTCTTAATTTGGATAAAAACTGTGAAAGTAAGTGATTCTTTTAAGCAATTCTTTTAATCTTTACTTAACTTAGTAAGTTGTAACAAAAATAGATAAACGTAATAATAAGCTAATAGATTAAGCGCTAAATTGGTTACACATTCCTACCCGTTTAAGTTTCTGTACATAAGCATATACATATTTGTATAACTCATTAAAAATATTATTTTGTATTTTAAAAAATTAAAAATTTCTATTTTTATCCTCGTGTATGCTGCCTATTTTAATAAAAACAAACAAGAGTTGTTGTTAAACTTTTTAATTCACCAAATAAATTTATAAGATTTTTCATATTTTCTTAACAATGAAAACCTACACTGCGGGGGGGGAGAGGAGAGTTCTATATCTCCCGTTCTACTGGCCCGATTGACGAAATTCAACTTGCGTTTTTTCATGTTTCGAAAGTGCGACTTATGATATGTATTAGATTTATATATAGCAGTGTTCTAATATAGTTATTCTGACACAAAATCGACCTTTTTCTAATACCTCTTTTTTATTATTTAATTAATTTTTTTCCTTCTTCCAGAATTCGAAATTTGGGCTTACACCAAATATAATTCGCTTATTTTCTATGATTTATTTTTAAAATTTGTATTTTTAAATAACTTTTTTAAATTTTTTCAAAAAAAAGTTTGAAGTTTTAACATCACCTTAATGTAGATGTATTTCTAGTCACAGTTATAACAAATTAGAGTTACCCAGGGCCACGAAATTTGGTACATAGGTGTATCTACACAAGAGCCAGTGCACCTCGAAGCGAGTTTTTCGAAATTTGAATTAGAATTTTTTTTATTTTATGTTTTGTGACCAAATCGTGTCATTTTGAGACATAATGGGCTACAGGAAAGCGAGATTTCACTCTATACATTTCATTTTTACATCGTCGTGAAGCTTAGACACTTAGCTATTTTACGAACTTAACAATAAATCGATTAAATACGAATTTATTTAGGAAGGTGAGCTTAACACCTTTTCAGAGGAATTTAAAAAAGAAACTTATTTTAAAAAATGTGCTGTTTATTTTCCTTTGATTTTTGGACACGTTGAACTTTAATCCCTTCGACTCCTTTTAAAAAAAGAATTTTGGAAAAATAATAATATTTTGTATTTTTTTAAAATTTTTTAAATGAAGCTTCCGAATACACTTCTCACATCTCAGATATTTTAAAATGTAGTTTTGGCAACAATTTTCCTTTCTTATTGTTGTTGATAGATTTTTGATGAAATTGCATCATTTTGAATAGTTTCATTCTTTTAAAAATTTCGGTTTGGCAACAATTTTTCATCGTATTTCTTATGTTACTGTTTTTAAGAGACTGAAAAGTTTAAGAAATTAAAAAGTTGTTTCTTTTTGCAACGGTAAATTGTTTAATTACTTTATTAGGATAATTAACATTTGTATCAAGGGATATTGCTTATTTCATTGTAATATTTTATACAAGTTAAATGGCTGCGATGTGACTGCTGACACATTTCCTCAGAAGATTACCTAAAGTATCATAACATTTCAAAATTTCAGAAAAAGGATCATTCAAACTATCGAGCAAGAAAATGTTTAAAAAATTTTAATTTTATTGCAGAATTTTTTATATAATTTTTTATGTTGTAATGGTGGTGCTTAAGAACGGGTATATAAATTATGCTTTAACAAATGTTTAATGCACATCTCATGCAATTAATTTGCTAAAAATTCAAGATGTATATGTTTTTCTGGATATACATCAGGGCGTATATAAAGGAGGGTTGGAATCTTAACAAAGAGAAAAAAGTTGGAAGAACTTACGCGGCCATAGGTCCCAGGTGTGTCTTTTAGGCATTTTTCCGGTATGTTAATTTTTCCGCTATGCGGCTAGTATACAATAAAAGAAAAAAGAAAAGGAAAATAGGTTGCTATAAATTAAGAAGTTTGCCAAGTGAATTATTCTTGGCGCAAACTGAAAAAAAGGGGCCAATATAAATTTTTAAATTTCTCCGTAAATTTCGTACCAAAATCGTAGAATTGAAATATAGAAAAAAAATTGGCGTATCATTTCAGGAAAAGTCTGATTTTGTGCCAAAATACCTATATTAAAACAACGCTATATATAAACCTAATGTGTTCGCACTTTCGAGACATGAAAAACGCAGTTTGAATTTCGTCAATCGGCCCAGTAGAATGGGAGATATAGAACTGTCTCCCTCCCCCTTTTTTTTCTTTATTTTGCTCAGTGTACCTTAATATTTAGTTTGTTCTTTCTTAAATAAAGATGCCTTCCATATCACTCGCCATTTTTAGACCAAAGGGGTAACTTGCCCAGAAGGGCTGTTAATTTCGCTTTGGCATTTTGCGTTGGTTCACTATAAACAGTTTTCACACTTTTCAAATTGTTGCCACCAAATATTAGAACCGTGCATAAAAGAAATTAATTAATGAAAAATAAAAATTAATTCAAAATTTCATAAATTTTTCATTGTTTTTTAAATTAAATAACGAAGAATCTGAATTAAATAATGGGCATATGGAAGCCCAAACTTGGAATTTGTTTTATTACAGGTTTCATATTTTGTAAAACTTTAACGAATGTTTGCTTAACAAACTCAATGATTTCAAAGCGAGCAACGGCAACACTGTACCGTGGAAAAAAAAACAATTTTATTTCCAGGGCACGAGACTGTGTATCGGAAATTCTAAAGATATACTCTTTTTAAATTATTTCGTTATATTTCTGTTGAATTGAATTTTATGGTTTAAATGCGGAGAACGTGATATTTAATGAACAAAGGTAACACACAAAACGTTGAAAAACGTCCCTTTGAGCGTAATATAAAATCTGAAAGCTTTCGGTCATTTGTTATTATTATTATTATAATTATAAAGACTTATAAGGTATTTCTCCCGCCTTCTTCGCATGCCTTCGTGGTGTAGCCTCGACGCGTAACTGAGAGGTCCGTGGTTCGATTCCCGGCGAAGGCGTTGCTTATTTTCCTGTCTCCTGCTCCAAAAATACCTAATGTCTCTACACTGGCGCCCGAACAGGGTCAATGAAATAATTTAAAATAAAGTGAGTAGATATTAAGTAGTCGTTGCTCTCAGAGCTATAAACGCGAGGTTGGCCTCTATGCTAAACTATCAATGGTGCGTAGCAAGATTTAGCTAATACTAGCGCACTTAGATTACTTCAATAAGTATTAGAGTAACAGCGCTAAGGCTTAGAATTTAAATACTAGCTGGTCAGGCGAACGTCGAACAGAGCCGCAGTGATCTGAGACTAAAAGCTTTCTCACACCGAGAAGTTCCTTTCTAACCTTTTAAATACAAAACGTGTCTACACCTCAAATTAGCATAAAGCTGAAACGCGCGCTCATTCTAAAGGGAAATTGAAATAAAAGCTTACAGGAAAGAGAAATTAACATAAAACTTTGTTAGTTAAAACTAAAACCTTACAGACTAATAAAAAAAGAGAATGGAGTATAAGTTAAGTTAAGCAAACTTAATTTGCAGTTCATGACTGCTATTTGATTCAGCAACTAACTTTCGCCTTAGCAGCTGGCAAGTTCTGTTTTGGATTTTACCTATTTGTCCCAAAAGTCCAACTTTGTGAGGTACAGAGATTTAAGATATATTTACAGTAGTTATATTTGCTGTTGTTGTAACAACATAAAGAACTTCATTTAAGACTCCTTGGTTTAAAAGTCACATTGCTAGTTATTGTAAATTTCCATTACTTTCAATTCAGCTAAAATTTAACCTGCTCTAATATTATAAGTCCAAATGTGGTAAATTCTACGTTAAAGTTTAAATTCTATATTAATTTACAGTTTTCAGATTTTTAGTTTGATCCAAGTATTTTTGTTGTGACGACCAATGGCAAAGGAAAGCCTGACAAAGAATTTTTTTCTATTTTAGTAACTAACAGTGAAGGTAGGTCTCATAAAGTGTTTCAAAAATCATGAGAAATTTAAAACAGAGCTGTGGTAATATAAAAAGTGAGGCAGATGCAATGAAATTCATGATGTTTCAGAAGTCTCGGTGCATTTGTATCGGAAAAATTTTTATTGACCAAAATAACGGTTCCGGAG
>KK116605.1:38870-84059 GCA_000611955.2 Stegodyphus mimosarum
ACACTTCAGTATGTCTTTTTTAAAGTTCTGTGTAAACTCCCACTTCTTCTAAAATGAAACATTTTCCCTCAACACGAGACCTGAAACATGAGTATTTTTATTGGCAGCATTTGTAAAGTTTAAATTTGAAACTAACAAAGTTTTATTTTAATTTTCTTTTCCTATGTGTTCTTATTTCAACTTCCCGTTAGAATGAGCGCGCGTTTCAGCTTTATGCTAATTTGAAGTTGAGCCAAGTTTGTATTTAAGCGTTAGTAGGAACCTCTCGGGATGAGAGAGCTTTTAGTCTCAGATCAGTCCTGCTCTGTTCGACGTTCGCTTGACTAGTTAGTATTTAAATTCTAAGCCTTAGCGCTGTTACTCTATTACTTATTGAAATAATCTAAATGCGTTAGTATTAGTTAAATTTTGCTTCGCACCATTTAGCGTAGGGGCCAACCTCGCGTTTATAGCTCTGTGAGCAACGACTTCTTAATTTCTACTCAACTTTAGTTTAATTTATTTGATTGTTCAAGTTAGCCCCAAGTGCGGTCATTGTTTTCTGTTATCCCTCCCGAGTTGGAAGTGGCTGTAAATATAGTGGTTTAACAAAAGAGGATTTTAAATCCTTCTTACGTGCAGTTATTCTACCACTTAACCACAGTATCCTACCACAGAACACAGCTGCATTCAGCTCTCTGTTCAAGATCAGGACTTCAACTACCTCACAAATATGTTCGCCAAGAGTAGGTATAGAACACTTAGTCCTGACGCATTTAAAATTTGAAATTTTGTTTGGGCGATGTTTTTTAATCTTTAACCCACAGATCTTTAATTTTATAAAACCTAAAGTAAAAGAAATCAAGAAGTGAATGACTGGGTGAATGTGGAATCTATATTTCATGCTTCCTTATTATAGCGATCCCGAAAATTTATTCGCTAATCAACCGAGATGTAACATGCAGAGAAGTATAGGAACACGTAGCGAGATTTCGGCGAGATATCTCGGATGATTAGATATTCAGTCTTGGAAGCCGCTATAATAAGGAAGTACAAATATTTTTGTGAAATCTATTTGTGAGTTCTTTGTCAACCACATTTGTGTTCTAATCCAATGGTTAGAGAAAGCACTGTTAAGAAAACTACGTACGCTTTAGAAAGATAGTGCACTTCTTATTAATTCACAACCATATCGTAAAGGCCAACTGAAATTACTTCTGGAATTAAAAAAAATTAACATATCGAGACAACCATTATCTGTCATTATCTCCTCGAGGGTTTTCTTATAGCGCAGTGATTTTCAACCACTGTGCCGCAGCTCTTTTGTGTGCCGCCAAATCTTAGAAATGTATACAGTAAAAATTATAATGGGTTTAATCCTAGCATACGGTACACATAAGAATGGGCGAAATTCGGTTTTTAAGACATTAATAAGCGCACCAATTGTTTTATCCAAGCCAATTTTGGTGCTCTGGAGGAGAGCGAATTTCGGAGCATTTTCGCGCATATTATTAAGAAGTTCTGATTGATGCAGATGGGAGACTAGCTTACTTGTCAGACAGTTTTGTTATTTTTACGTAATAAGTAATAATTTTTACGTAATAACGTAAATTCAAGTATGCAAGGGCCGAAAGAAATTTTAATTAAAATTAATTTAAATATATTAAACTCAACAGATAAGCTGGTGGAATTCCAAAAACAAATAACGTTACAGAAGAGTAAAGCTCAGGAACGTAATTTGGAAAAGTTTGGGTCAATTCCAAAAATTTTAATAAAATTATGCATAAAATTGTTATTGAGAGAATACATTAGAGGAGAGAATTATTCATTACTTCACAAATTTAGATATAATTAAATTTGATTGGGTTCGTGATCCATGTGTGAAAGCGAATACTTCTGTATTTGAATTAACTCTGAATGAAGAAGAAGAACTAATTTCGCTTTCTAGTAATTGAGATTTAATTTAAAAATATTCGGAAGAATCAATTCATTCATTTTGGATTAACATTAGATGTGATCATCCCATGATGGCCAAAAAAGCTTTAAAAATATTATTACAATTTTCTATATCTTATTTGTGTGAATTCGGATTTTCGGTATTCACCAACATAAAAACGAATAAAAGACCGAGACTGTCAAATGTAAAAGACGATATGAGAATAGCATTGTCATTTTTACGACCCAATATAAATGAAATTATCAAAAAACATCAAGCTCAAATTTCTCATTAAAAGTATTCTTATTATTAACTTATAATGAATCCCTTAATAAACGTACTGCTGTTTTTGTAGTACATATTATTTTATTTTACATTCAAAATTATTATCATAAACTATTTTACACAGTGTATTATAGGTAAGTAAACAACTTTTAAACTTATCTTTTTCTTTGTGTGACGCCAAATTTTGAAATCTTTAAAAGTGTGCCGCCACAAAAGAAAGGTTGAGAATCACTGTTATAGCCAATCCGAGACAAGTGTTAACATCAGGCGAGCCTTTTGTTCCAACGGAAATGTTGCATAAGGCTATTCGCTAGCTTACAGTCTGTTGCTCTGACGATTAAAAGTATGGAATGTAATCTATCTGTAAACAAAACACGTTCCAGGATCTTCATTTTCAACAGCCTCAAGGTTATCAGCATTGATAAATGAAGTCTTTTTCAGGAAGCGTGTAAAACACCTGTATGTGATATTCCCCTTTCCTAAGGAAATAAATGTTTTCCAAACAACTACTAAAAGGTATCAAGCTCCTATTCACTCTGTATACAGAAGATTTAGAGCTTTTCTCAACTGTTTCGTTAATCTTTCGAAAAGCTGTCTCTCTTTAAATGATTTCACCCAACATGAAATCAAATCAAAGAGGTTTGTTGACTTATAACCTGATATTGGGCTTGATGGGCCTGTTGTGTAGAATTTCCTGTGAAATTCATTCTGAATCTCATTCTAGCACAAATACAAGCAGTTTTTTATTCAGTTGTCATTATGATTGAGCTACGTAAAAGAATTCAAATGAAATGTATCAAGATTTTTGAAATACCATGTATAAGTTGTTCAGTAAGGTGTCTCATATTTTAGTTTCTGCGTTTTCAGTAGCGTATTAGACAATGTATTGCAAAAGCAGTTTCAGTTTTTCATAACGAAATTGCTTTTTTTTAACAGTTCCAATTGATATTTAACAACTTAACGGCTGATTTTCTTAATATGGAAAAAAGAAAGCCATTCAAGTTAAAAAAAATTATAATTAAATTAAAACAAAATTGCTTGTCAAGCATCTTTACCAAATTAACTAACTCAGGTACCCGTAATCTGGACAATTTGTCCTCTCAAGCACAAGAATAAAGAACTTATCAATAACAGAACAGCAGTAACTAAAATTTTGCTGAAATGTCAGCTTGTAGTTGAACCTTGTAGAGCGGCGGTTCTCAACCCTTTGAGTAACGCAAGCCACCTAAATAAAAATTTAAAAGCTTGAGTACCACCATTACACTTTATAATCATTATTTTTCAGTTTTTCTATAGAAATATTAAATAAAATATATGTTGACATTTGCACAACCTATTAGCTATTTGTATTAAATATGTACGCATAAAAATATGATATAAAAATTTGGTTCCCATTTCAATTATCAAAATTTAAGTTATAATACTTTAATTCTAAAATTTAGTGTGAAATTTGGACCTGTTTAAGAGAGACCAATTTCTATATGTCTGGTCTTATTTCATTTCTTTTAACAGTAAATTAGGATCCATTTTAAATTTGTTGTGCATTTATTTTTCAAACATGGCATAGAAGAAAATCCTCCTTTACCCAAATAGATTGTAAGTAAAAATAGGCAGTAATAGTAATAGTAACAGTAAATAGGCAGTAAATAACCCAAATAGGCAGTAAAAATTTAATAGCTTTATTTGAAATGCCTTTAATATTTTTTCTCGGTTCAGCCAAAAATTAACGAGTGTGTTATTTTTGAAATCTTTAGTTAGAGTTCAATCACAGGTAATTTCTTTGAACAAAATGGATTTCTAATCCAATTTTCGTTTTCATAATCTTCGAGAAAATGCATGTTGTACCAATGAAAAACAATGATTTTTAATGTCGGATACTAATACTTCTTTTATTTTAAAATTATTTCTAAAAGCGTAAAAAGCTGAAACTATTATTATCCAATTCTTTGATTAACTCGAGTTTTTTATCCTTGCATTTGTTTTATCTCTAATGGTAAATAAATTAACACTTTGTAGGCCTGAATTTAATTCATTTTCCAAAAATATCAGTTAAATATGCTAAGTGCATCAACCATAATTCACTAAATAAACAAGTTTGCAATTCAAATTTCGAATCACAGGGGAAATTTCGAATTTCTGATCGAAGTTCAAAAAGATGATTTAAAACTTTGCCTCTGGATAGTCATCTTACTTCGGAATATAACAAAACCGTTTCGTGTTCACTGCCTGTATCTTGGCATAAAATCGTAAATATTCTTGAACTTAAAGCTCAGCTTTTAATAAAATTAACAATTTTCACAGTTTGATTCAAAACGACGTTGATGTTTTCGGAGACAGTTTTGGCTACTAAAGCTTCATGATGAATGGCAATGAGGGAATTAATTTTCAGGTGCGTCTTTCTTTATTTGATAAAAAACGCCGGAATGTTTTCCCGTTGAAGCCGACGGCAATGCACTTATTCCAAGGAATATCATTCTGAGACTTGGCCAGGATGTTGGGGTATTTAATTTTTGAATTTAATACTTAAAATCTTTGTCTCTTTGCGTACCACCTATTTTTCTCTTACGTACCACTAGTAGTACGCGTACTACCGCTTGAGAACCGCTGTTGTAGAGCCATTAGGTGGTTATTTATTTTTTTTTTTTTTTTGAAGCAGGAGATGTGAAAAATGTGAAATGCCCTTCTCGGGACTGGAACCCTGGACCTTTTAAAAGGCCGTTAAGTATGCTTCCAATTACACTACGAAGGCCTGCGGAAAAGAGGAAGGAAATATCTTACGTACTCCCCCTTTTAAAGGGCACTGGGGATTAAGGGACTCAAGTGCCAAATCCTGGTGGTGACTAATTATCCTCCGCCACATTTTAGTTTGGGCGTCATTTGCAGATTCACTAGGTTTCTTTTGAAGCAGATGGCGTGAAAAGTGTGCAAGGCCTTGCAGGGACTCGAATCCTAGACATCGCGAATACGCATCGAGTATGCTTCCAATCCACCACGAAGGCATGCAGAAAGAAGGATGAAAATACCTTATAACTTTACGTAAGTTCTAAAACCGAAAGTGTTTCTAATTTGGGAAAATTACACGTTGCCCTACAATCTGTAACAATTCTCAGATCTAACTTCTCTATTAAATACCTGAATTTTTTCTGTATCTTCTATTTACTTTTTAACAGAGGATCACAGAATAATAGCCTATGAACAGATTAGAAACGACATTCTACTAATTATAATTACTTTCATAGCGATATGGAATCTCCAAGAGGAGATTTTCAATTGCCTAAGTTGTCAAACATAATTATTGTGGTAATTAACTAGCTGGAATAATAACTTATAAGTAAGCAGGTGAGTTTATTTTTCTTTCAGAATAATATGCTCCTATTTTCATTTGCCATATGGAGCATAGCATTGAATGCATTGGTGAGCGGTGAACTGTACTCTGCTTTAGCTGGACTCGAAACTCTTCTTGACACGCAGAGGCTAATCATCGATACCTTAGATAATTACATTGAGTTGTCAGAGAACCGAATCAAGAGACTTAAAAAGTAAGTGGTACTTATTTTTTATTAATCCGCTGTTTGGTTAAAAAATCAATTAAATGCACATGAATAAGTAGCTTCTAAAGAAGTTATAAGCACAATGTCTCAGTTTGTTATTTGCCGTTCCCTGCAATTATTTTGAGGATTATATAGTTTTTGATTAAGTTTGGTTGTCTAATATTATTGACTTGATAAGATTTGTATTTCTATTCCCAGAAGCAGGGGCTTCTGTTTAGGTTTCTCAGTAGATACTTGTGCGCGATTTTAACCTTCTGATGAGGTCGGGGTTTCGCTCAGAAATCACAAATTTTCAAAATTTCAGCGATAAACAAATATTTCTCGGTTATAATGTCAAAACGCCCTTGGTATTTTATACCTGAATTTATGTACTTTTAATATATTGCCTTGATTTCTTGAACATATTTTAAGATGCACGTATATATATGTTCTTGCAGACATCACAAAAATATTCTAGGCCAAATACATACGGCCTGGCTGGTCACAACGTTTTAAAGACTGAATTTCATTATTAAACTCAGGTTAATCTTGACAAAGCCCCAGTGTGATTTGCCATATGTGTATCGAAGCCTATAGTTAGAAATCGAAGAGTATTTAAGAAAAGATTTGAAAATTGGAAAACTTGTTTGAAAAACTTGAATAAAGAAAAGATTTGAAGAGGGATAGATAGTTTTATAAGTACATCTTCAAAGAAAAAGAATTTGTTTTTCACGTACAACGAGATTTATTTTCAGTTAAGCGTACTGCATTTAGTATCGTAAAAGTTACACGCATGTAAAGCTTTCAATAAACATTACTGTTACTCACGGAAGTTAAAGAATAACGAAAGCCGTTATACAAAGTGAAATTAATATATGATGTTCTATAACTGAATCGTCAAACGCCGGGAGGTCATAGCATGGACTAAGTACGCAAAAACATTTTCTACGATTAATACTCGGAGAAGACTTATGGAATGCTGGGTATTCATAATAGCATGATATGGAAGTCCTTTTCTTGATCAGATCAGAAAAAGATGAAGAAAGGTACACAGCGTTTTGAGTTCGAATGAACATAGATGAAAGGTTAAACCGGACTAGTTAAAAAACTACCCCAGTTTAATAATCCTGCACTTCAGACGAATTCTTATCTTGGCACTTACTAAAAGACTAAATTCTAAAAACACAGACAAGAAGTAGAACGTAACTAATAAATTTATAAAAAGCTATGTCTTGCAGTGCAGCTAAAATTTAACAAAACTTAGTCACTACTATTTGCATAAGTGTTAAAAATTCAAAGACTTAAATAAGTAAAAACAGAACATAACTTCTGTGCCTTACTAATCCAGCTGCAACTATCGCGCCTTATAGTCGTATATCCTACGAAATCCAAAATCAGTCGCCGAAAAGATCAGAGTAGAGATTGGAATCTCAGGGATAAACGGATTTCTGACAAGTTGGCACAGTTCTCTCTCTAAACTAAAATTCACTTATTATTTAAGTTCAACTATACCGTCGACTCTCATTAGAATGGGTGCATTCTAATGAGAGTCGACGGTATAAATAGAATATAAGGGAAGAGTTAACATAAAAATAACATATTTGGTACAAAAAAAACCTTGTCAGGACTTAGTGTTCTGTGTATCCGTTTTGGTAACATTGTAAATTCTGTAAAGGGTTCTTATCCTTACGTTCTAAGTCCTGAACTGGAACAGGGAGCGGAAGGTACGCTATGTTCTGGTGTAACTGCTGGGCTGGAGAATAACTGCACGTGAAGGGATTTGAAATCCTCTTTTATTCAATCACTATTAAATACAAACCTCCCAATTCGGGAGAGATACAGAACGTAACAGACCACACTTTGGTCAAACTTAACAATCAAATAAATTTAAATAAATTAAAATAGAACTTAAATTAAACTTTGCTTCGCAGAGCAATTCGCGGAAGTTGGCCTCTATCTAAAAGGGTGCGTAGCAAGGTATACTAAATACTACCGCACTTTAATTTATTTTACAATGCAATCACGTAGTAAGCACTATGGCTTATAAATTTAAACTGCTAGCTGGTCAGGCGAACGTTGAGCAGCGTGACCGTGATCTGAGGCAAAGCTCTCACACACCGAGAGGTTTCTACCTCTGGCTTAAATAGTGCTTGGCTGAACTTCAAAAATTAGCATAAGCTAAAAACGCGCGCTTCTTCTGACAGGAAGTTGAAGCAGAGAGGAGATAGAAAAGATTTAAATTAAAATAAACTTGGTTAGTTTAACTAAAACCTTACAAACTTCCCGCCAGAATTGCGATAGTTAAACTACTTTGGTCCAAACGGACCATGTTGAAAACTAGCAATTCTAAATAGTCGAAAATTTCACTGTTCTAAACTTAGGCCAACTCTTACAAGGCAATATATGTTTGTGTAAAATACAGACGAAATTTTCTGGAACAACAATCTTCAACATTTTTTTTTTCAAGTCTTATTCTTCAAACAGTCTTACTCCTTCCAGCAAAATCTGGAAGGAAAACAACTTTAGTATGACATAATAACAGAATAATTCTAAGTGGTACAAATCCTTATTTTTTTTTTTTTGTGTAATTTTGCACACACACATTATCATTCAAGCACAATTAAATTCTTCCCCCGTATGCTCTCTCACCGGTGTTGGATGTAAAGCAAACCGCCATTGCGGGTTTTTATGTGTTCGGGGGTGTTCAACTCTTCCACCTACAATCGACTAACATTAGTTAGAACTTGACATACGAGACCTGAAAAAAACGCCCTATAACCAGCTAATCCTAAGGTTCTCACTAGCTTTATGTCTAACACTTTAAGTGTATTTGGTGGAGAGCCTAATTAACACTTGCATTCTAAAATAGTCAATCTTTAACTTTTCATGCATACAAATTCGCAGTTTGCACACAACATTCACATTAATATTGCACTTAACGTGCATTGCTAGCATAATATTATTTGTTACATTTCATAACACATTAACAATTTCATAGCAATCCTGAAATGCAAATAGAGGTTAAATTTCTAAGCTTACAGAAATATAGGTTAAATTTCTAAGCTTACAGCAAGTGCTTCCTATTCCTTTCTCAAGGTACTTTCTTGAAATATCAAATTACATTGAATTAATAGTCTACAGACTAAATCGTGTTTTTCAATTTTCCGAATTTTCATTCTAGACATTTTACAAGTCTTTAGACAAAGCGTCATACAAAATCATTTAGTTAACATATTCTTTTCAGCAATTCATTGCTTTTACAGAATTAATCTATTTACAAAACATTAAGTGATTTTAAATCTTTGAAAATTACAATTTCTTTTAACAAAACATTTTACTTTCCATATGAGGACTTATCGCTCACTTGGCGTAAAAGTCAACCTCGCTTGAGGTAAAATCAGCCCTGCAACTTGCAGTATACTCAAAAATTAACTAAACTTTTGAATACGAAATTGTACTTATCTTATTATGATCGTCCATCCTTTTCTTGGCCCAATCTTTAAAACTTGAGTAAGTTGTGGCCTGGTTCAGTTTCCTCGTTTTTCGTTGTTCTTTCGGAGCCTGCTCGTCTCTTTTTCTTTTGAAATTCCGTCGTTGTATCCTCGGCAATTTCCTTTGTAGAGGAGGTTGCTCCGCTGGACGTTTGGTGGACTGGGCCCTTCTCTCCTGGGCCCTTGCTCGTTGCTTGTCCTGGTTCCTGCTGTATTCGGGAAGTTGATTCTCAGGCTGCAATCGACGTTTCTTGCTTCTCAGGCACCTGTCCGATGATTCCACAGTTCTTTTGGATACATTGGGCTTCCCTTGCCCATTCTGCTTTCTTCTCTTGGTGCGCTCGTAATTCCGTTCGTAGATTTGTTCACCTGCATCGTGAGACTTTCTTTTGAAACCACCTTTTTGGTTCTTATTTCTTTGTTGGGGGGGAGCTTTCTTCTTCTGACATTTCGATGCCGTTGTAGCTGGTTCCTGCTGTTTTTGCTGACGTATATCTTCCTGGCTAGTCGATTGCCTCGGATCCTGAAACGAATCTTTAAATACAGCCATTTTGCTGCGATTATAGAACGGTTTTATTTGGTCCACATTCGCTTTGAGCGTTTGACCATCATTTCTTTTTAATATAACCACTGCCCCCGTAATTTGTTCAATTGTGAACGGGCCTTCAAAACGCGGAAAAAATTTCCCCACCTTTTCCTCTGGGGCATTTGACAAGTTGTGTTTAATCTTCAACACTTCATCTCCCACATTGTACTTGACCTCTCTTCTTTTTAGGTCATAGTACAATTTCTGTTTTCTTTGGGCCATTTCTATATTTTCCGTCGCTTCCCGTATTAACTTTTGTATATCACTCATTTTAAATTCTTCTGCCCTTTCCTGTACAAAGAACAGTTTATCTAGGGGGGTCAAGATCTTTCTTCCTAAGAAGAGTTCAGCGGGTGTTTTTTGTGTAGTATCGTGTTTGGCGGTCCTAAGTGCAAATGCAAATTCATTTATATGGCTATCCCAGGTAGAGTGATAGTTTTTCACATAACTACGAATTATTTTCACTACATTTCTATTCACCCGTTCCGCTATGTTTGACTGCGGACGATACGGGACCATCTTTAGATGACGTATGCCCAGTTTTGCACACATTTCCTCAAACATTTTACTAACAAACTGAGGACCATTGTCTGAAATAACTTTTAGGGGCGCCCCGTATTTTAAAATATACTTATTTAGAATTGAATCTACTACAATTTTTGCAGACGCGCGTTTTAACGGAATTAACTCTAACCATTTGCTAAAATGATCCACTATAACTAAAAGATATCGGCTTTTATTAACTTTACTTCGAGGGTAAGGTCCAAGTAAATCGATGCCTATTATTTGATTTGGGAATTCTGATTTAATACTATTTAGGAACCCGGCCGGGCGGAAATTAACATAATTATTTAATTGACATGTTGGGCACGACTGGACATACGCCCTAGTAAACTTTTGCAGTTCTGGAAAGAAAACTGCCTCGCGAACTCTCTGAACAGTTTTTCTTATACCTAAATGAGCCGAAATGGCACAATCATGCAACTCTTCTAATACATTCAACCTCATGCTAGCTGGGATAACCGGTCTATATTCATGATTCTCATTAGTAGCTTTCGTATAGAATAACAGTCCGTCAATTAATTCGTAATTTTCGGCCCTATTTCTTATCGGCACAATATCCGGATGATTGAAATTCTCAGGGTCGGCCAAATAATTGTATATATTTTTGAACTCCGGATCTTTTTTGAGTTCGGCTATTACTGTTTCACGAGAATCTAATACTTTGGATGTTAACATGGCTATCTTAATTACACTTCCATTTTCATCTAAGTTAATTCTGCTTAAAGCATCTGCCACAACATTTTCCTTTCCCGGCGTATGTTTAATTATTAGGTTATATTCCTGTAATTTGAGAGCCCACCTTATTAATCTGGGTGATAAATTTTTTCCAGAATAGAGTCTAGTGACCGCCGCGTGGTCGGTATATACAGTTACTGGAGAACTTCCAAAGAACACACGAAATTTCTGTACTGATGCTAACACTGCGAGAGTTTCTCTCTCTGTTGCGGAATAGTTTCTTTGGGTTTCATTTAATGTTCGGCTGAAAAAAGCCACGGGCTGACCATTTTGGGAAAGCACTGCACCAATCGCGAAATCTGAAGCGTCCGCTGAAATCTCTAATCCTTTATCCCCTTCTGGAAATTTTAAGACGGGAGCTTGAGTCAATGCGTCTTTCAATTTTTGAAACGCCAAGTTGGCTTCTGCTGACCACGAAAACCTAGCTTTTTTTCTTTTCAACTTTAGCAGTGGCTCAGCTATTTTTGCAAAGTCTTTAATGAAAGCCCGGTAATATGAACACATCCCGAGAAACGACGATAATTTCTTCGCTGTTTTAGGAACAGGATAATTTCTAATGGCTACTATTTTTGACTGATCCGTTTCGATTCCCTTTTGGGAAATTTTAAATCCTAAATAACGTAACTCTTTTGCGGCAAATTTACATTTAGACGCATTTATCTTTAAACCAGCTTCGTTTAACAATGAAAATACTTTTCTTAAATCTTGTAAGTGTTGTTCTAGAGTACTACTCGTAATTATAATATCGTCTAAATATATGAAAGTGCTTTTACCAAGGACTGGTCTTAAGACGATGTCCATACATCTTTGGAACGTTGCCGGCGCGCCGGATAATCCGAACGGCATTCTAAGAAATGCGTACGTACCAGATTTCGTTATGAACGCGGTTTTGTGTACGTCCTCGGGTTTTACCCCAATCTGAAAATAGCCACTCGTGAGATCTAATGTAGTCATGTATTTTGTAGACGAAATATTTCGAATAATTTCTTCAATTATCGGCAACGGATATACAGGATATTTTGTAACTGAATTTAACTTGCGATAATCTATAGCAAAACGCCACCGCTTCGGGTGCGTAATCGGGTAATCATTATTTTTCTTACACAGGACAACGGGGCTAGCATAACTGCTAGAAATTGGCGTGATGATTTTATTCTTTAACATCTCTTTAATATGATGTTCAATTATTTCTTCTTTTGTCCTATCATATCTATATGGCTTTTGCCTAACTGGCTGAGCGTCCCCCGTGTCAATGTCGTGGTTCACCACCTGCGTAAAGCCTGGTACATCACTAAATAAATTCGCAAAGTGACTTACCAGACCTTGGATTTTCTCTTTTTCCTCTGCTTGTAAATGTTCCAAGTCCAGCTGCGGGGGCTTATCATTCTTCGCTTCAATTGGCTTCATATTTAATGTTAGTTCTCCCCCCTTGAAATCAATTTTTGCTTCTGCCAAACTAAAAAAGTCCACACCTAGAATAATACAAGTCTGCAGGTTACGCACAATATAAAACAGGATTCTTACCTGTTCGTTGTTGATACGCACGAACAATGGTACTTTTCCTAAACAGCTACATTTTTCTCCTTGGGCCGCTATGACATCCGTGTCTCTTGCACTAAAAATTCTGTAACGTCGAAAGTGCTTCTTAAAGAATCTTTCCGATACGAAGCTGCTTTGGGCTCCTGTATCCAAGAGGGCTGTCGCCGGTATGTTGTTGATTAGAACTTCAATCTTCGGCAAACTCAAATTCTTAACGACCACGGTGTTTAAATTGATTTTGGAAGGGTTTTGCGCTGCTTCGGACTTCTTCACCTTCCTCGAAGAAATCCCTCTTAGTTTAAATTCTTTTTCTTCTGGTTGCCCTCGGAATCTTTGCTTGTTCTTCTATTAAATTCCCTTCGTTCGCCGCTCGCTTTAGGAGACACATCTTTCTTCGGCCATTGCTTCGCCTTATTCCCGTAACTTTGATTTTGCTTTTGCTGCGGTCTTGGCGAACTCCACTGACTTCTTCGCTCAAATTGGCGTCGTCGTTCGTTGTCGGCTGTTCTTCGGCTTTCAAATTGTACCGCGAGCTCAAATAATCTGTCTAATGTTGTT
Source organism: Stegodyphus mimosarum (assembly GCA_000611955.2). NCBI lineage: Eukaryota > Metazoa > Arthropoda > Arachnida > Araneae > Eresidae > Stegodyphus > Stegodyphus mimosarum. The sequence goes on from KK116605.1 coordinate 52,074, forward strand.
GGATTTCTTAGTTCGATGAAATCTTGAACTTGGGGCAGTAGCCTAGGAAGTATAACTTGAATAATTTCAGGATCCGGGCGACTTCCATACAAAAGCTTGAAAACTTGAATTTTCCTCAAAATAAAATTAGACAAATCTTCTATTCTTTCTTGGTATCGGCTAAACAGTTCAGCTTCCAATCTGGCTCGATCTCGCACCACGGGAAATGCTTTCACTAGAGAATTCTTGAAATTTTCATACGTGTATGTGGGGCTTCCTGGTTCCCCCAAGAGATTCTTTCCGATGCACTTGAACCAACTTAGCGCTTGGCCCTTCAAAGCGCTGGTAGCAAGAGCGACTTTCTGAAATTCGTGGACTGGATATAGCATGAAGTGGGAGTCTAGCTTTTCCAGGAAATTGATTACGGCTGTCTTGCCGTCAAAACTTGCCGCTGGCTTCATGGCTGCTCGCATGGTTTGTACGATGTAGCCGAATCCTTCTATGCCAGGAGGTGCTATCTCAGGATTCTGGACAGGTACAGCAGGTGTCTCAGGTTCGTCTTCTTGTTGTTGAGGCCATCCTCTTCTTTTTGTGCGGGCGCCACTATCAGGACTTAGCATTCTGTGTGTATTCTTTGAGAACATGGTAAATTCTGTAAAGGGTTCTTATCCTTACGTTCTAAGTCCTGAACTGGAACAGGGAGCGGAAGGTACGCTATGTTCTGATGTAACTGCTGGGCTGGAGAATAACTGCACGTGAAGGGATTTGAAATCCTCTTTTATTCAATCACTATTAAATACAAACCTCCCAATTCGGGAGAGATACAGAACGTAACAGACCACACTTTGGTCGAACTTAACAATCAAATAAATTTAAATAAATTAAAATAGAACTTAAATTAAACTTTGCTTCGCAGAGCAATTCGCGGAAGTTGGCCTCTATCTAAAAGGGTGCGTAGCAAGGTATACTAAATACTACCGCACTTTAATTTATTTTACAATGCAATCACGTAGTAAGCACTATGGCTTATAAATTTAAACTGCTAGCTGGTCAGGCGAACGTTGAGCAGCGTGACCGTGATCTGAGGCAAAGCTCTCACACACCGAGAGGTTTCTACCTCTGGCTTAAATAGTGCTTGGCTGAACTTCAAAAATTAGCATAAGCTAAAAACGCGCGCTTCTTCTGACAGGAAGTTGAAGCAGAGAGGAGATAGAAAAGATTTAAATTAAAATAAACTTGGTTAGTTTAACTAAAACCTTACAACTTTGCAACGTTATGTTGTATTTTTCGTTTGTATTCAAGGGCTAAATTGTGCTGGATGCAGTAGATTGACCGGTGTAAAAGCGTATTGGTGGAATGATCGGCAGACTGGCTGTCGTAATGAGCAAATGATGGAAGCTGTAGTGAGAACACCAAATGCCGTCTGTATAATTGTTTATCATTCAAACCTGGAATATGCTATTACGCTTCATTTACGGGCGAGGGAGGTGCTACTCGAAGGAAGCAGATTGCCTGCATAGAGAAATATTTCCTAACTGAGGATGTCATTCCACTGAAAGTGGGAATTTATTTTCATATTATTGCTACCTCAAATGAACTCCAGAAGGGGATCGGGAATGCTATCAGACATATCCCAATAACCATGGAATTCGCTGAACATATTCACCAGCTTGTAGCATAACTCGTTTATTCTTGTCTCACTCATAACAGATAGTATTCAAACAGTTTTCCTATCATTTATTTTATTATATTTTGATTATGCTAAAAGTTTTGCACATAGCGGACTTATAAAATCAATCTTTCTCATATCTTCAGTTTGTTAACTACGCATTAAAAGATATTTTTTTGCTTTTCTTTAACCCACAGATTGCCTTCCCATAGCTTGTCTTCTCAATTCCGAGACACACTGAAAAATATTTTAAATGGTCTGTTATGCAGAGATACTACTATTTGCTTTGCTCTCATTATTTTCAATTTTACCCTAATAATATATAGTGAAGGCTGAGCTCGTGTGTTTTTGAGACCAAATCCAACAGAGTAAATGCCACTTCCCTTAATAGTGGGATTACTTTAGAACAAGCAATGGGTAATACTGATAGGCCTAACCAAAAACTATTAAAAATTTACTTTTTTCCCTATTATTATGAATAACATTTTATTGTTATCAATACTAATCTCAAAATGATACGCAAGAAAGCCCCATACAGCCAGTTCGTTCTGTAGCCGGTTCTTGCATTCTGAGGAGACTTTCAGCATTCAGATAATTTATCCATTAGGACACGTTTTTGTGTTTAGTTGCACTAATTTTCTGATTTGAAGCTTTCTAAAATAAAAACATATTATTAAATAAAAACATAACAATATTTTTTGAGAAATTAAGAAGCTTACGGTAACAAAAATTTGAAGATTATCACAAAAAATTAAAATAACAATTACAGTATATTGCTATAATACGTTAAAAATGCAAGCTATTTTGAAATTTGCTTTAATGACTGTAAATGTGCGCATATGAGAAAAGAAATTCCTATTTTAAAGTATCGTTTTACCTACAAAATTGTAAAAAAATGTTTAAAGTAAAAATTTTCATCAACTCTTAATGAAATTTTATTTTTTTTATCAGTGAGGAAACATTAAGAATGTGTGCATATTAAATTAAAATTTCTATTCTTTGTTAGTAGCAGAAAATGGAAACTATAAAAAGAGACTGCAGAAGATAGTTAAGGAAATTTTTGGAATAAACGTTGGAAATTTAGAATGAATTACTTAAATAAAACTGTTCAGTTTATCACAGCGATAAAAGAGATTTTTAAGATACATGATAAGATATTAGAAAAGAATTGATTATTTTCTTCTCTGACGGAACAAACTATATGTTTCAAATGCTTCTTCATATTTATTTAGCTTTACCTTGTATTTATTTTGAACAATATAATTGAATCTATAAATAAGAAAGAAATGTTTATGTCCTGGTAATCTTTTGAAATACAAATGCAAAAGGAAGTCATATTACTTCATTTTATAGATTTTATATTATTATAATAAAACTTTTCATTTAAAACAGATTAAAAGAAGCCTACAGTTATTTGTTGAGTGAATCCAGTGCCAATTTTCAAGAGTTCATATCGAATCCAATTAATGCTTTTATCTTAATAAAGAAACTTTCAACCGATTGGGATGAAACAAAGAAAATCATGTTCGAATTCCCAAAAGATGGTAAGTACATAATTGCCTTCGTAATATTTACAACAATGAAACAAGACAAGGTCTCAGCTCTTTTCTAATCTTTGAGTTATAGCTCGTTTAGCTCAATAAGAAACTCGATTCGCTATTATAGATAATTTACAGCTCCAATAGAGTAACTTTCAGTATAAAAAGATAACACGATAGAAAATATCAATAGCAACTACTAAAATATTCATTATAAATTAGCTTGTAGACAATAACAAATCTACTTTACCATTTAAGGTTCTGCGACTTGTTGAGATTAGAATACTGTAAAATTCTATATAGTCACAAATCACTCAAAGAGATCCAGTCAGAGAGACAGCACCAGCCAATAGGGCTAAATGATCTTTAAATAGCAGACTGTCACCAAATCGTAGCGTTAGAATAAGCGAATTAAATGAAAAATAATAAACATTGCGACTGAGATCGTGGCTCTAAGTTCTGCTAAGTCAACTAACAAGGAAAGGACAAACACTAATGATCACTAGAATATTATTACGCAATTTGGCAGTCTGCCTTCTAATTGTTAATCCTGACGCCCAATAAATGGCCTTAAATACTAGCTAATTTGGTACAATTTTGAAGTTCGGTTAAGTTGGAAGAGAAAAGCAATGTACAGCTAAGCTAAAACATAAGTTTCTGTCAAATTTGAGAATCTTACAATGGAACTTCTCTTACCAGATTTAGAAAAATTCAAATGATTTCAGCTCAGATATTTCTTCTTCTTGAAAGAAAAGTGAAATCGCAAAGTTAGTCTCCCTACAACCCAATAAGACTCACTACATTTTTTCAAACTCTCCTGTTTAAAACTGAACTCTATTTTTTAGAGTAAGTATATAAAGAATTCTCTCCCTCATCGCCGCGTGCCTTTCTGGTGTAATTTGACACTAATCTCCATTTTCCTCAGTGGTTGACTGAGGAAGATGTAGATGGGGAACAAAATGAGAATTTTTTTATAAGGAACGTAAGGAGACAATATAAAGGGAATATAAGGAGGCAATTTAATGAATTACCCACCGCGTGCCATCCTGGTGTGAATGGAAGCATGTTTGGCTAGCAATCAGAAGGTCCGGTGATCGAATCGAGGCGAGGGTATCGATGATTCTTCGTGTTTCCCGACTTAAAAAATATAGCAGACTCTACAAGTCCTATAGAATGGAGATTGAAGAGAACATTAAAAATTTATTACAAAATCGACATCTTCTTTCCATTCACGGGAAAGGCTTCAATAACTGAATCCTATGTTACTAAGACAGTCTTGCATAATTAGGGACAGATTTTGTTGATATGTTACTGTCAAAAACGAAAGGTTTAAATAAAGTATTTATATGTTCCATCAGATATGACCGTAAACAGTGCAGTGTTCCCAGATCAAGACGACGTTTCAGGAGCAGCTAAAGCATTGTTGCGAGTTCAACAAACCTACGCACTAGAGACTTCATCACTGTCTGAAGGCATACTTAAAGGAGAGCCAAATGGCTTACCACTATCCGGTAAGTTTTCTTTTCTCTTTTTCCCTGTCCTGTTTTTTTCTTTTTGCTTATGCAGTTTGATGCAATGCGAAAGCCAAACTTGACCAGTGATCCTGCTTGTTACTCATAAATGTCGTTCCTCCTTAATTTTACATTTGCCGATCGGATGTTTCGGTTTCCAGATATTGAAGGTTATATGTATACTGCTTTATTAAACACACTACTCATTTTATTTATTAGTGAGCTGTAAGTTAACTTTTGTACTCTCCCTCCTTATCAGAAATACGACAAAGAATGCAAACTACATCAAACACCGCGAGAATTCGAATTTCTCAGTATTATGTAAAAACCGATTGCTATGCTATTCACACAGAAAGATATAAAGTGGATGCACTGTCATTGCATACTTTACAATGCAAATCTTGCTGCACTTTTTAAGGATTAGAGAGAGTTGATTCAATGGCCCTACTAAGGGATGCGTTGGCAGCTGTGTGAGATATTTCGTTCGAAATGGCATTAAGGTGGAACTATCCGGACGTTTAATAAAAACAAACCAAATGAAAATGGTAAAATTTTAGAATTAATTTTCATAACAATATAAGGTGAAAGTAACTGGAGAATTCGAATATGGGTACAAGGAAAATATCAGCACTTTGTTTGGCATCAATTTGAAATGGAAAATTTCAGTGTAATTTAAGAAATGGATGGCGCCGAAGAAAACATTTCGTAATTAATATACCTCAGAGTTTCTTTATAACTGATTTGTCATAAAGAAGAACCCCAAAAATTCGTACGACATTTGATGATGATTTGCTACTTTGGCTTCGAAGTTTCTAGATACCTCATAACTTGATAGAATTCTACAGATATTTAGAACAGACAGCTTTCCCTCAAAGCATAGTCTAAAAATACAGCCGTGCATAGCTTAAAGCCATTTTTTGGCATATTGAGTACTGTTACTGAGTTTTCTTAGCGAAGAATGAGATATCTTTTGACAGGATTTTGGTATGGAAAGCTTGATTACTTTTGCACACTTTCTTTCTGGTAGACTAATACTAGACATGTTAAATACACTCTTAGATAAAAAATAATAAAAAAAAAAACGCCGCACCAAGAAGGAATTATCCGAATGGGACGAAAATCAGTAGAAGCGGTGTACATGTACAGAAAAACAAATGAATACAGTTTGAGAAAATTTGGATGATTTATTGAAGTGATAGAGCTTTACAAAGTGAAAAAGTCAGTAACGCGTTTGTCACCTCTGGCCCTTATGCAAGCAGTTATTCGGCTTGGCATCGATTGATAGATGTTGCGGATGTCCTCCTGAGGGACATCGTGCCAAATCCTGTCCAACTGGCGCGTTAGATCGTCGACATCCCGAACTGGTTGGAGGGCCCTGTCCACAACGCTCCAAACGTGCTCGATAGGAGAGAGATCAGGCGACCTTGCAGGCCAAGGTAATGTTCGGCAAGCACTAAGGCAAGCAGTAGAAACATTTGCAGGGGGGGCGGGCATTATCTTGCTGAAATGTAAGTCCATGGGGGCGTGACATGAAAGGCAACACGACGGGCCTTAGAACTTTGTTGACGTACCGCTGTGCTGTAAGGTTGCGACGGATGACAACCAAAGGGGTCCTACTATGAAATGAATGGCACCCCAGACCATCATTCCTGGCTGTCGGCCTGTCTGCCGGAAAACAGTCAGGTTGGTATCACACCGCTGTCCAGGGCGTCTTCAGACTTGCCTTCGATGGTCATCGGGGCTCAGTTCAAAGCGGGACTTATCACTGAAGACTATTCTACTCCAGTCAGTGAAATTCCAGTGCGAATGGGCCCAACACTCCTGCAAACGGGCTTGACGTTGTACAAAGGTCAATGGTAGTCGGCGCAAGGGGCCCTCAGCCCCCTTTCTGTGAGCCGTCTATGAATGGTCCTTGCGGTCACTGAAGCACTAGTTGCACGTACAATCTATGATAATGGTGTATCTGGGGCTGTGAGTGCCGCTCTGACGATTGCTCGGTCTTCACGTTCTGTCGTTTTTCTAGGCCTACCGCTTCCTTCTTGACGCTGTGTGCGGCCATGGTTCACCCATTTCTGCCAACATCGTCTAATAGTGGCATCGCTCCTGCTCAAATGTCGAGCTATTCGCCGATAAGACCAAGCGGCTTCTTTAAGCCCAACTACACGACCTCTCTCAAATTCTGGCATCTGCACATATCGTTCTCGCACCTGTATGCGAGGCATAGTTACTGTCTACCAGAGTACACGGAATGAAATTCGTGAAGAATTTACGACCTGAAATCGTAACTGCCAGTTGTGCAGATCAGATGCGCTGTAGCGACAACCATTCATTCATTGGCAGCCAAAATGTAAAATTTTGCATTTTCCGTCGAAACCTGTATGCATATCAATTTGCGTCCAATTTGCTTTATATCTTCTCGGTGCGTCGTGGCGTGTCGGTTTTTTAGCCTAAGAGTGTATATTCGTTCCCTAGCGTCCTGTTTCTTTCCGCTCGTTTTTTCCCTAGCCTATTATGATGAAGTTCTTTATAAAAATAATAGTTATGTTATATATTATTCTTTTTCTTAAAATGGAATTTTAGAATTATTTTATATGTTCATTAGAGGCACATCAAGAGGCTAGTGAGTTTGCTATAGAGAAAGATCATACTAAATCTTCTACTTAAAATTAACTTTATAATTAATAATTATTCATTCCAGTTTAAAAAGTGTTATATAAAACGTTTCCGTATTTTGATGATTTCATTTCTGGTTTTCATAAAATATACTGATAAAAAGTTCTTAATTTTGTGTATTTTATGCTTGTTATAATTAAAAAATAATGTAGCAGTGTTTAAAAATAAGCATCCTGATCATTTAATTTTAGGTTTTGGTGATCAGAACGGGCCACTCAGATCATGCGATTTAACGCTGTTGAATTTTTTCCTTAGAGATTTTTTGAAGTTAAAGTTTTATGCCAATAAGCCCACGAAAAACAACGCCTTGAAAGAGGAAACAGCACTGTATCAACGGAATTTAGTCTCATTTATGCAAAATTCTCATGGAGAATATCATCAAAAGCGTGCGTATGTGTCAGCAAAGCTGTGGAGGACATTTATCCGATATGTTATTCCATGCATAACCCTATAAACTTTATGAATCAATAACAAATTTACAATTTTTAATTACAAACCTATGTTTCCTGTCAAAATTACTTCTTGCGTGAATTATGGGACACTCTTTAATCAGGAAACACGTCCATCAATATTGGAGTGAAACGGTTGTTCTATTGGCATATTCTATATTAGATGTACATGCACAATATTTTCCTTATATATATATAAATTTGAAGCTACTATACATTTTTATGATTCGCTGTACTAAGATTATTTTATTGATATGTTTGCAATTTTTTTTTTGGCAGCGGATGACTGTTTTGAAATGGGACGTCAAGCTTTTCATGCCGGCTACTATGATTATGCCATCTCTTGGTTGGAGAGGGCGCGAGAAAAGTCTATCGAAAATAACGAAGGCATCAGAAACTCGACGGAGATTTTGAATTATCTCTCTCTTTCGACATTTGAGGTGAGTCAAAGAGTCAGCAGAATCTTTAAGCGAACTTTGGAGCGAGGAACTCTAAAATTGTATTAAAAACAAAAGTCTGACAGAAACGTTGGATTTTGGATTCTTCGGTTTTTCAAACGCATTTACGTAAAAGGTTTCGTATCTAACTGCAATAGAACTCGATGTTTTTTCTCAGCTGAATTTAAAAATTATTAATTTACTAACTGGAGTATCCGGCTTCGCTCAGAGAGTTGATATGAGATTGTGTGGTAGTTGGAATAAAAGGATAAGCTTTAAAATATAAAAAGCAAAATTTTTTCATTGAAAACAAATATATTCTAACTATATACAATACTTGTTTATAAACAACATTTTTCATTTGTTATCGGGGGTATATATTAACAAATGTTTCCAATTTCCTACTCGAGAGCAAGCTACGTATAGCTGACCTTGAGAAAAACAGGAGTCTTTGAGGTCGATGCCACAATTTTTTTAAAGTTTGTTCTTGAGCCTTGTTATATGTAAAACTATATGCTAATTTGATTGAAACTTGCAGTCTTTTAAATTATAATAACAGTTCAGTAGATATCAATTCTGGGGATAAATACGGTCCTTTCCACTCATAAGTTCAGCTTTGATTATGCTATTCGATAGCTTTTTACGACCATCCTTGTTCCATTACATAGTCTGGGTGAATTGAGATTTCTGAGTATTATCATCGGAGATCCAATTTTCAGTCGAAGGCAATGTAATGGCAGCCCTGTCAAAATTCAGTACGGAAGTTAACACGTTCTTCATCTTACCATCGTATTAAACGATTTGCATATTCGCTCTTCCCCGGAAATTTTCTTTTGACTATTAAAGTTGATATCGTAGACAATATTATTTTTAGTTGTCAAAGTTGCTTTTAAAATAACCACTCTGGATTGGCGTAGTTGCAAGGAATGTTTGGATAAATTTGGTCGATGATTTCGTTTTTAGTAGTGGCTATGTTGCAGAAATCACTGTTGAGTTCAATGAGGCAGGTCATCTGTACTTCACAGATAAGAAACTCACTGCTGCTCACACTATTCAGTCACTGAACTTTACTGATAAGAAACTGACATTCGAACTCATGTCTTATCTTGTTTTATATACCAGTACCAATGGGTAGCCCCACCCATACAAAAAAGGCTTCGAATGGTCCATTAATGTTCCAGAACATTCCACAACATTCGAGAGCGCTCTGGAATGTTCATCAATGATCTGGGATGTTCCTGAACGTTCCAGACTACACTAGAACATTCTACTACACTAGTTCCAGACTACACTAGAACATACTACTAGAACATTCCACAACATACCAGGATGTTCTGGAATATTGTGGATTGCTCTTGAATGTTCTGGACTGTTCTAGAAATTTCTGGAGGGCGAAACTTTCAACCCTTATATCCCCAAAAGCACGTCCTTCAGGTAAAAAGGGGGAACTTTCTTCGTGGATGGGGCATAGAGGATTATCATACCATATTATTCCTTTGATCGTACCGGAACTCGTTTCTGCACGCACATTGCACACTTAGTTAATATCCGTTGATTACGAAAAACATATGATGGATTTTTTCACTTTTACAAAAATTTAATGCCGAACGAAACTGGAAAAATTTCTGTTTAATTTCTAAAAAAGTGAACCAAAGTAATGAAATTTATTCAAAAACTGTAATTCTTCAATTTTAAAACTGTTAGTCGCAGTAAACCAGTTTTCAAAAGCTTATTTATTTAGTTATTTTGTTTATTAATTTAATGTTATTTATTAGTGTATTTATTTAGTTTATTTAGTGGTTTTAGAATAATCAGTTATTTCTAATTTTGGATTATTTCATAAACCTTTACCTGCAACAATTTATTATCATGAATAAAATATGCCTGATTACGGCGCTGAGCAGTATAAAGAAAGTATTTGATTAAATCACAGAACTTCTTCTTAAAATCGTTCGTGTTCTTGTAATCGTATTATTTAAATTTGATTTTGTTATATGTGTTATTTTTTTTAACATTTATGAAAATTTTAACTGTATTGTGTTGAGTCTATTGTAAGACATGAATCTCCACTGTTAGATCTTTGAAATACAAAGTTATACTTTATAAAGTCATCTATATTATCTGCTTTTTGAAAGTTAGACCAGTAGTTGTTGATGTTCTCTATCTTCATTTAGTTTTTGTTTATTTAATGCTAACATACAATGTTACTTCTTTTAGAGCTTTGTATTATCACGCTTCTAGATCTACATAGCTTTATCACAGTTCCTCTAAACAAATCGGGCGGTTGAAATTCCACACTCTGACCGACAAAACCGTATATATACGACTTAGAATATTTTTTGTGATGTCTGTAAAAACGTATGTATACGTGCGTCTTAAAATATGTCCAACAAATTAAGGAAGTATATCAAAAGGATATTTTGACATTAATATCAAAAAAATAATTCTTTCACATGGTAGTTTAGCGAAATTTGTGCTTTTCGGTTCGGTTAGAGAGTTATCCAACTATTTTATTGCATAAAATATTGAACAGAACAAGCACATAATCTTACAACTTCGATATTATCAAATGCAATACACAGATGTGATTAACTGAGATGAACTTTGTCTCACAGTCTCGACGGGTTTAGTGGCTTGATGCTACAATTACTTCCAGGTACAACACAAAAATGTATATTACCGCTTCGAAGCATCATTTCTAATATAGCATTGCATAATTAATTTCCTTTGGGGATCTTGATTTTTTTTGAAGGTCATTGCTAAATTTGCTCTTTCATTTCTTTGTCACTTTCAGTTTCAACCTAAACGAATCAAAATTTAAAAGGCAAGTAAGTAGCTTCAGTAAGCTGTTACAAACTCACGGAATCAGCAAAATCACGCGACAAAACTTAACTTATGAAACTTTATACTTCATTTAGAGGTAACGACTGGTACGTAAATAAGAAAGTGCATAATAGTATGACATATGATGATTAAGTCAAAAAAAGGTAAGGTCAATCAAATTTTGAAAACGTATTGAAATAAATCAGATCTCCATCCCCTGCAGTTTCATGAATACAGAAAGTGTTTGCTTGAAGTCTGCCTTCGAAGTTCTTAAAATTAAGTGCGACTAGTATGCTGTGCAGTTGAATCTGAAGGTCTTCTCGAAAATAAATTTATTAGCTCGAATTTGTGCATGTGATTCGTATTTACGAAACTGACATTAACTGCAGTTCTCCGAATAAATGGTTACATTTCTTCGAGAGCTATCAGACAAAAGAAATCTGAAATACGTGTAGTGTTGATATGCATTTTCGATATGAAGGGATTTAGCGCCAAAAATTGATTTCTCAAAGTCAGACAATCAATGAGGCATTTTAGAGTGATAATTTGAGATGGTCGTGAGAGAATATTTTTATCAAAGAAGTATTTTGTCTTAAAACATTTGAGCCATATAATGCTGTGAACTGTTTTACACCGCGACAATGTACCCACAGCAGGATTAAAACATTTAGAAGCCCTAAGCGCTTAAAAGATTTCAGTGCCCCTACGTAATATATTTAAATTACTATACCCATTTTATACTATATTGTAATACCAGTGTTGGATTTGCTGCGTTATATATTCCATGGAAAAACCATCACTGAGAATTGTCACGATACCCCCCTTTCCATGAGTCCCAAGAACTTTTTGTGGTGTTCTATATCCTTGATGTCCCAAGCACATGCTTATTTTGCTTAATGATTAATGCAGCTGTGAATGGATTCAAAAGTTCTGTCCACCATAATGTCTTGAAGACAGAAGCAGTTATAGCAATAACAAAATTTGCAATGATCTTTCATCTCTTTATTCATCAGATCTGAGACTTTTGAGATATATTTCCAAAGTATAACTCCCATGGAGAAGGATTCCCTTTTGGACTCCTCAGGAGAATCTCAAATGGACAAGAGTGGACTCGCGTCAGGGACTCCAGGGACAATTTCAGTCAAAGTATCAGGGCTCGGATAGGTGCATACATGTATGCAAAGATTATTTTAGAGGGCGAACATCTCATTTAATTCCGGTTAGCTTTCAAAATCTGATTCATTTAGTCTTCTTTTGTTTCTCATTGACCTCATAAATAGCTGTTTCCGCTGGATAAGTAAGTACTTTTAGAATGAAACTGGTTGTAATACTGCTAACAATACAAATTTGCTTTAACTAACTCAAACATGCTCTAATAAAGAGATACATTGAATTAGGCCTTGATTATGACTAATGAAATTTAAAAATGTTTTTAATCAATACCCTTTTTTTCCCTTAATTTTTCAGAAAGGACGAACTTCGCTTATGCTTTTCACAAACAGCCTTCTTCAGTTAGGTTAGTATGCAAATTTAAAAATTTTATTTTATAATTCTTAATTTTAGTATTCTGCATATATTCAGAGGATAAAAATTGAAAATACTGTTTGTTGCTGTAATTTTGTCTGTGCAATTTTAACAATATTATGAAGTAAAATTATTTTTTTTATGAGCAAGGGAATGTTAAAACTGATTTTACGCTAATCGCATAACCTCTTAAGCCGAAAGAACACGTACATTTTTTGAGTTGTGCTACTTGTGCTTCGTTAAGAATTCTGCATTTTCTGTATTTAAAAGACAATGCAAAATCTATTAAATTTCTATGCTAAAATTAATATTACTTTTATTGATACTAGGTTCTAAAATGAGTATTTATTGCAAAATTAATTACTGCTCCAAAATTAAGCCTGAAGGGAAGTGTATTTAAAGGTTTATCACGCGTTTAAGAAACTTGAACTAAGAAAATTGTGCAATAATTCTTATGTACTCACCTAACGTAATATATATTTCTTTTAGTGTACAGAGGCTGTTCGCACATTTTTTAGACGATTTTGGTAAGCGGTAATAAAAAAGCATTTGCTGCAAAAGAAGTAATTGCAATTGTACTATGTTTTTAAAAGTCAAAATTATCGTCTGTGGCTTGAAAGTTTTGTTTTTATTCAAACTGGCGAATTTAACAAAGCAGTGGTTCGAAGGCTACATTTACGCTCTTTCCGAAGAGAAATATGCATACTCCGTTATCCAAAAACGACGTGAGAGTCATGGTTTTGTGATATCTAAAGCGTCGATAGGTAATATCATCAACAAGAAAGGAAAAAAACGTCAAATTGGAGCCTCAAGTGGGACAAAAATTCCAAACAAGTATCCAAGGAAAAAACGGACATCTTCGACTATTGCAAAGGTACGTTGTTTAATGTTAAAAGAAAATCCCCCTAGTCAAAGGACAGTTGCAAAATCATTAAAATGCTCGGTGTCCACTGTAAACAAAATGATAAACGTTGATTTAAATCTTAAGAAAGCGAAAAAACGCAATGTGCATCGTCTTCTTCCAAAGCATATCGCTCAACGCAGGACACGCTGCAGAATTCTATATGAGAAACACTTATCCAAAGAAAAATGGAAAACAATTGTCATAATAGATGAAGCATGGGTGTATTTAAATGATTGTAACAAAAAAAGAGCCATTTATTATCATAAAAGGGGAGAAAAAAATTTAAGTACATGGTTCAAAGAATCGAAAAAAAGTTTTTCTAAGGGATTCATGATTATTGCTGGTCTTTCTTATAATGGCAAGTTAAAAATAAAGGGAGTGCAAACAAATGTCAAGATTAACTCCAAGTACTATCAGGAACATATCTTATCGCCAATTTTTCTGAAGGAAATACCATCGCTTTACCCACAGTGCCATCCATCTGTGAGACTCCATCAGGACAAAGCTAGCAGTCCCACATCAAAATCCACTGTAAATTTCCTAAAAGAAATGGAACAAAAAACTGGTATCAAGGCCATACCCTTCACTGATATCCCTACTAAATCTCCCGATGTGTCACCTATGGAAGTTTGTGCTTTCGGACTTTTAAAAACTGCATTATCCAAACGATGTCCCAAAACCCTAACAGGACTCTGGAAAGCTGTTCGGGAGGAATGGGATAGAATACCTCTTCTGACACATCAAAAGGCATTATTATCCTGGAAATTGCGGTGTTGAAAGATAGTTTATAATAAGGGATGTCAAATAGAACATTTAAAACACAAGAATGTTATGTAATTTAGTTTTGTGAATACAATATACATAGTCTAAAAATGTGCGAACAGCCTCTGTAATGTAAAACACTGAAAAATAACATAGAAAATTAATGTAAATAAAAGCAGCAAGAATGAAATATTTAATGAACTTTTGTTGATGTATCTGTGTAAGAATTTATCGTTTATAAGCTGAAATAGAAAACTACATAGCAAAATATGTGTTGCCGTTTTCTTTCTTTAAATAAATTAAGTTATCTTCCGAAGTTTCTCCTGTACAGCCTGAATAGTAAAATTCTTATAGAGGAAATACGATTAAAGTCTAAATAGGCAGTAGGTACAGTGTAACTGAAAATAATTATTGCATAGATATTTTAAGTTTGTGAGTTCATTTGCAGATTCAGTTTGCAAATATAAGTTGTTTATTTCAGGATATATGATAGCTCCATCTTTCGAAAATGGGATATTTGCTCCCGAAAAATCACTAAATATGGCTAATTCCAACAACGCATTTATGACCCAGACTACAGTTTTCGATGAAGCCGTTTACCGTACATTATGTCAGGCGAAAAAAGGACCCTCGGAGGTGAGTTTAATAGCCCATTCACTACCGATGCCAAGAAAAATACAAAACATCCGTTGCTGTATTTCATTAAAATTTTATATGGATTTATATATTACAATTCAATGGGGAGCTTTATTGCAGGGAGGTTATCGGTGGGACAAACGAGAAAAATAAGCTATACCCTCCTCAGGATTCAAGCCGCGAATTTTCTGATTGCTAACCGACCGGTTACACCACGCACGAGAAAGAGCGATAATTCCTTACATGCTCCCATACTTAAAAGGCGGCGGGGTAGAAGACAAGACCTCATCGGCCAAATAGGTGGAGATGAATTGTTCGATGATCGCATTTTAATTAGCCACCAATACAGAGCTAAAAACTAGAATTTGCATAGCAAGGAAACCGAGGAAAGAAACTATGCTCTGGAGAGGATTCTCGAACTATGAATGTAACTATGAATTTCTTTGCATAGCAAGAAAACTAGAATTTGCATAGCAAGGAAACCGAGGAAAGAAACTATGCTCTGAAGAGGATTCTCGAACTATGAATGTAATTATGAATCTTTTCTGATTGCTAGTTGGACATGCTATTAGTTACAACTTAAGATAACGCATAGGCGAAAGGCGACCCTTCTTTATAAATATATGTTAAAAAATAATACTACATTGAGCAGGAGGAGAAATTTTTATGCGTTTTTGAAATGTTATCAGTTTCTGCTTTTCTAAAAGTACAGATTTTAAATATAACTTTATCTGATGGCACATCTGACACTGTAGAGACATAAGGTTTTTTTTTTTTGAAGCAGATGTGAGTGAAATATGAGCAATGCCCTCGCCGTGACTCAAACCTCGGATCTGTCGAATACGCGGAGGGTGCGGACCATTACACCACGAAGACATGCTAACAAGACGGGAGAAATACCTTATACATTCCCCCTTTTAAAGGGTAACTGGGAATTAGGGGACCCCAGTCGCCAAATCCTGTTGGTGAAGAATCCTCATCCACCACCTTTTTTAGTTCGGCGCCATTGTGACACTAGGTATCACTTTTTTTTTTGGAAGCAGATGTGAGTAGTGAAAAATGAGCAAAGCCCTCGCTGTGACTCAAACCTCGGATCTCTCGAATACGCCGAGTTTGCGGACCATTACACCACGAAAGCATGCTAACAAGGCAAGAGAAATACCTTATATATTCACCCTTTCAAAGGATAACTGGGAATTAGAGGACCCCAGACGCCAAATCCTGCTGGTGAAGAATCCTGATCCACCACCTTTTTTAGTTCAGACGCCATTGTGACATTAGGTATCTTTTTTTAAGCAGAATATGTGAGAAATGAGCAATGCCCTCGCCGGAACTTGAACATCGAGTAATTAATTTATACGCGCCGAATATGCTCCTGAAAAAGTACTACACATCATAATTTTGAATGACAGTAATTTATCAGATTTATGTAGAGGACAACTCTTATCACAAGAGCTGTCCTCTACATGAATCTAAGCTTCACATTTACATGATTATTGCGGAATTACACGCATACAGGAAGAAACAGTTCAATAAAATGCGTAGTGTGCAAAGAACTCCCGCACTGGGCAAAATTGTTATAATTTCCATTTAGGAATCGCTAGTATCTGAGTACCTTAGATATGTATTCGAATTCCAATGCAAGACTTTGCTGTGTAAGGTTTCTGTGGTTTTCCCCATATGTAGCGTGGCTACTTACTAGTTTCTCTCAGAAATTCCTTCATAAAGATGTTAGGTTTGTTTGAACACTTTCACTGTGAAAACTGTAAGTAACCTTTTGGTAGACATTAAGTAGCTTTATTGCTAAGTCTAAAAAGTAAGTCGGGAGATTTGCAAAAGGTGTAAAAGATGTTTATTTTGAACTCAGCAAGAAGAATAGAAGGCGTTCCTGGGGATTACAAAATCTGACAGTACTTATGGCGAGAAGCTGAAATTCAAACATAAAGCTAAATTTAAATAACTAATAGCCAAAGGCTACACAGAGCCATTTAATCGAAAGTTAGCTCGGAATTCACTGGCGTGGATTTAACGGTTACAGCCGAAAACATCGGGGCAAAAAACGAAGGCGTCGCGGAGAAAACAACGCAAAACAACTTTCCTACGATGTTTTTAACCACGAAGGAGAAAAGAAAGCAAACAGAAAGCATCGCAGTTCTAAAACGTCATGGTAAAAAATATCGTCGTCGAAAAGAAAGCGGCTCAAAAGCTTCGCGTTTAAAAACATCGCTGTTGAAAATATCGTGGTAAAAATAAAGCACCTACAAATCATCGCATGACGATCACATCGCACACATGCGTTTTGCAGGTTTTAGAAGTTGTAAATGCATATTCGCATAAAGTTTTGGAAGCGCAAGAAATGTTAACGACACTTTAAGAATAAACGGAATCAAAACAAGATATAATTTTCGCCAAAATAATTTCAGACTAACAGACGTGAATGAAACTAATTTCATAAATAACTAAGCAGTTTTTATAGATGCAACCTCATGCAGTTATTTATCTTCTTTTTTCCAAACATTTTTAGGCTGTATATGTCATGGAACATTATGAGTAAAACTTTATAAAAAAAGATTAATTTATTAACGACCTTAGTTAATTAACTATGTAAATTTAAAATTCTATTACACTACTATTATTCTATTCTCTTCTATTTAAAATTCTATTATTCTATTCTATTAACTATGAAATTTAAAATTCTATTTTATTCTTCTATTCTATAAGTTGCATTAATTTTCTAGTCATTTTCAATTTTGAAATGATTAAGTTTCCTTATTACTTTTTTAGCAAAAATTTATAAGTTCATTCAAAAATATGAAATATAAATGTAAAAATATCCGTCTTATCTTCTTGTCCTCCGAAATCATTACAAGAAAATGCATTTACAGCTTTTAAAACCTGAAGATCGCATGTGTGTGATGTGATCGTCATGCGATGATTTATAGGCACTTTATTTTTAGTCCAAAGGGATTTAGTCCCGAAGGACTATTACTTTCGTTTTGCGATTTTGCGTTGAATCACTCTGAATGCCCGTTTGACTTTTCAAATTGTTGCCACTAAATGTTATCGCTCTGCATTAAATTTTAAAAAATGAAAAATCTGCATAAATGTATGCATGGTTCTCGCATTGTGATAAAACCTAGAGCCATCGAATTTTGAATGACGTAATCCTACTGCGAATATGGGCATCTGGAAGCCCTAATTTTGAATTTGAAATTTGCTTTATTATCGATTTAATGTTTTGTAACATTTCAACGAATTTCTGATTAACAAACTAAATGATTTCAAAGCGAGCAATGGCAACACTGTACGGAAAAAGAAAAACATTTTTATCTCCAGCGCACGAGACTTACGGAAATTCTAAAGATATGTTCATTTTAAAATGATTTTGTGATATTGATTTTGAACTGAATTTTATGGTTTGAGTACGTAGTACATGATATTTAATAAAAAAAGGTAGCACACGAAACGTTAAAAAAACGCGCCTTTGGACGTAATTTAAAATCTGAAATCTTTCAGATTTTTTTTTTTACCATGATATTTTCGACGAAGATGTTTCTAAACTGCGAAGTTTTTGAACCACTTTCTTTTCGACGACGATATTTTGTACCACGATGTTTTAGAACTCCGATGTTTTCTCTTTGCTTTCTTTGCTGACATGCTTTGAGGAGGAGATTAAAAAAAGTATTGTCTTATATTCGAGTCAGTGCATTATATTTATAGAATTAAAAATACGTATAGTCCAAATTACTTAGGAAATAATCATACGCGAAATGTGCCCTTTTACAGAGTTTTTCCTCTCAACTGAGATGCAAGTTGGTGGCTTATCATCCTTACTTGACCCTACAGCCAGTGAAAGAAGAACAGCTGTGGAAGGAACCCAAAATATCGCTTTTTTACGATGTAATATCTAACTCGGAAATCGAAGTTATGAAATCTCTTGCTCTTCCTAGCGTAAGTATTAAAAATCATTCGGGCATGGTGCATTTATTTTGTTAGAAAACCCGAATTTTCAGCATTAAAGCAGCAGCTGTTCGCAATTTATTTTAGCATACTTTCCTTTTCTGATGATGTATCACACTACTATTTTCCCCTAAACTTTTTTTATTCCATTGAAGCCTTACAGATAATATTTATAATGGGAAATGTTTAAGTAAGTCTAATATAAAGGTAGATATAAATTTAAGGTTTGCTGTATTTAATAAATACACATATTACTTTATATATAAGTTAATAGTGTTGTTACGTGTTTATGAATTAACTAGGGCGGAGGAAGGAGGAAATACGAATATTAATGATGATAATAAGCTTTAAAACGAAGAAAAGTAGTTAAAAGCAGATCAAAGGTAACAGAGAGGTAATGATGTTGAAGCTGCTATTTGTATAGTAGCCAAAAGCGGGAACTGCACTCAAGAAGCTTCTCGAAAATTCGATCTTAGGGCCTAAGCTTCCAAGATGTTGCAATGAAAAATAGCCGGCGAATGCTGCCAAGACCCTTGAGGTATCAAAATGTTATATCATCAATTTATCTGAAATTATTTTCATAATAAAAAGCAAATAATAATATTTTCATAATAATAATAAAGCAAAATAAATAATAGAACAAAAAATGAAGCAATTAAACACATAAAAACAATATAAATGACGGTAATTAAAGCTTAGATAAAATACACAATACCATTCTCAAACTTACCGTAAAATATTGTTACGAATTTCACATTTATTTGGCTATTTATTTAGAATTGTAATTAGATTTGCTTCATGTTGCCTTAGCAACGCAGACGATATTTGAAGAGAAAGCTACGTCGAAAAAAAATAACAATAAAAGCAAAAGAGCGCGTGCATTTAATGTTTAATAAATAAATATCTCGTAATAACTGTTCCCATCCAGAAAAATCTAGAAAAATCGTGATTGTTCTACTGATAATTAAAAAAGCTTATAAAAGCCGAGGTGAAACACCTCATCTCAGTTGCAGTTGTTGTTGTTGCTGTTATACTTGTAGCTGTAAAAAGCGAACTGCTGTTTGTTTACTTAATGCTGTATTGATTCTAGCGATTTCGCTGTGAGATAGAATTATTGTATCTGCTTTGAACTGAGTTTTTGCTAAACGTTTGAGATATTGTGATATTGTGCGAAGATCTGTGAAGAAATATTTCAGCATTTTAATTTATTTCTTGTGGAAAGAATAAATTTTTGTTAACTTTTTAACGACTTGTGCATTCAATATATAACGAACCCGTACGCACGTAACAATTTTTGGTGTCAGGAGTGGGGTATTTTGAATGCCATTAACTAGAGCAATGGAAGAACAATTAAGGCAATTTATGGCAGCCTTTGCTGCATTTAAAGAAGAAATTAAAGCTGGCCAAGATTCCGTGAAAGAAGAGATGAAATCCATTAAAGAGGACATGAAAGTTGGTCAAGAATCTGTTAAAGATGAAATGAATTCTGTTCAAGAAAAGATGGAGAAATCTGTTAAGGAAGAGATGAGAGCCGTTAAAGCAAGTCAAGAAGAAATGAAAAAGGAAATTACTTGCATAATAGAAAATAAATTTGAGACTATGGAAGGCAGAATAGACGCGGTTGAAAATAAAGTTTCTTCTGTCAAAGAACAAATAGAAGAGAGAGTTTCTGCCGTAGAACAACAAATCGATTACAGAGTTTCTGCTGTGAAAGAACAAATTCAAGAAAGAGTTTCTGCAGTGGAACAACAAATTGATGACAAAGTTTCCGCAGTTGCCAAAGAAGTTGATACTTTAAAGAAATTCGTAGCGACGGCAGGAAGCAATTCGGATACTTTTAAATTCCTAGCCATGCCTGCGCATCCTTCTCTGAAGCTATCGACATATGATGGGAAGACCTCCTGGCAAGTGTATAAGACACAATTTTCTATAGTTGCGGAAGCAAATGGATGGGATTCCCAAGCTAAGGCCTGTCACCTTGCGGCTTCTCTGAGAGCAGACGCAGCGGACATCCTTCAGACTCTTCCCGAAAACAAAAGGCTAGATTTCGAAGCTCTGTCCGGTGCTTTAGAGCTGCGTTTTGGAGAGAAGTGTTTAAAAGATTACAGCAGGCTTCAGTTAAAATCCCGTCAACAGAAGCCTACGGAAACACTCCAGGAGCTCGCCACGGATGTTGAAAGGCTGTCCCACCTCGCCTTTTCGGAGTGCCCGACAGAAACAAGAGAAATCCTGTCCCTGCAATACTTCATCGACGGCATCCGGGATCCTGAAATACAGCAAGCACTGCGAATGGCAGATGTGAAGGATATAAAAAGCGCTCTAGTGTACGCCATGAAGTTCGAAGTAGCTCAGCAAGCAACTCGTAAAGGTCACCACCCACTCAGAGCTGTGCGAGTCCACGAGCCAGTGGATCAGTTGATGGCTCGTTTAGATGATTTAACAAGACAAGTGAATGCCTTGCAGCGGAATATTGGTGATAAGAAACCGACAGTAAAGTGCTGGAACTGCGGTACTTTAGGGCACATGCGAAGGAACTGCCGAATATTCAAGAGCTCGGAAAATAAGACGGACGATATAAACAGAAAATTAAATGCCATGAGATGGAAAAGTAATGACAAAGAACCAAAATGCTGGAACTGCGGAGCTGAAGGCCACCTACGAAGGAACTGCAGAACACCCCAGAGCACGGAAAGTAAGATCATTTCCCAGCAACGACGCAAGAAGCAAATTAATGATCATATCGCGGAGCAGAGTTTGAGCGATAGTGAACAACCCCGTTTTAAAGCGCTCAAGATTTCTGCAGTGTGTGGCAAGAGTAATGGACTATCCATTAATGGGCATATCGACGGAGTTCCTTGCAGTATGATCATTGATACAGGAGCTAATGTTACCATAATTCGGAAGGATTTAGCTCAAAAATTTAAGGAAAAACTGATTTGGACGCCATCCTGTGTTACTCTCCAGACTGCGTCAGGCGAGAAAATTGATGTAGAAGGAAAGTTAAATGTGAACATCACCTTTGGAAGTGCCACCTACCATCACACAGCATATGTGGCGGATATTACAGACCCCTGCATACTAGGATTGGACTTTTTAAGGAAATATAATTTTTCCTTAGACTTCAAAAACAACAAACTGTTTTCAGAGTTTGAGGCCATGACTATCGATCCTCAGAAAGGATCTTCACCACGAAACGCCGACGTGTCGTCTGAAAGACCCTGCTCAGAAAGGTGCCGAAATCATACTGAGATCGAAGAGAAACCCGAGACTACCAGCAATTCTCCAGCCCAGATGCTCATCGGTCGTGATCTTCGTCTGCCTTGTGATTTCTTATCTGACCGCCTTGCAGATGCGCCTTCATCGCCTGAGGAATACATCCAAGATGTCCAGGCTCGGTTTGAAGTGAAGCACCGTTCTGCACGAAAGCGAGTCAGCTTAGCGACGAACAAGATGAAGACCCGCTACGACACGGGAGCTACTGCCCATCGTTCCAACAAAGGAGACAAGGTGTGGTTATGGAGTCCGACTCAACAGAATGGACTTTCTCCGAAACTACAGTCACCTTGGGATAGTCCTTACACAGTATTAAACAGGCTAAACGACGTCGTGGCTCGGATCCGTAAGTCATCGAACTCTAAACCTAAAGTCGTTCATTACGACAGGTTAGTTCATTACTATGGCCATGGTACGTAGTGTATATAATTGTAAATAGTAATGTACATAGTACAAGACCATGGTTCTATTTGTATTTAGTATTTGATTTGTATTTGTTGAGTAGTAGTATTTGATAAGTATTTGTGTTTAATAGCATTTGTATTTGACAGTATTTGTACTTAGTATTTGAATTGTATTTCGCGTTGGATAGAATTTAATTTGCTGAAAGTCACTTATTTTAATTATTGTTTATTTTGTTATTATAAAGTAATGTTTATTATAGCACTGATGCTTTAGTTGTAAGTTTGGCTTCCTGTCCAGGGATTGTACTGCCCGGGACGTGCAGTCCTTGGGAAGGGGGCAATGTTACGAATTTCACATTTATTTGGCTATTTATTTAGAATTGTAATTAGATTTGCTTCATGTTGCCTTAGCAACGCAGACGATTTTTGAAGAGAAAGCTACGCCAAAAAAAAAATAACAATAAAAATAAAAGAGCGCGTGCATTTAATGCTTAATAAATAAATATCTCGTAATTACTGTTGCCATCCAGAAAAATCTAGAAAAATCGTGATTGTTCTACTGATAATTAAAAAAGCTTATAAAAGCCGAGGTGAAACACCTCATCTCAGTTGCAGTTGTTGTTGTTGCTGTTATACTTGTAGCTGTAAAAAGCGAACTGCTGTTTGTTTACTTAATGCTGTATTGATTGTAGCGATTTCGCTGTGAGATAGAATTATTGTATCTGCTTTGAACTGAGTTTTTGCTAAACGTTTGAGATATTGTGATATTGTGCGAAGATCTGTGAAGAAATATTTCAGCATTTTAATTTATTTCTTGTGGAAAGAATAAATTTTTGTTAACTTTTTAACGACTTGTGCATTCAATATATAACGAACCCGTACGCACGTAACAATATGTTAAATAGATTGATGAAAACAAGTATACTGCAACATAAAATAGATTAAAATTTATACTTAACAAAACACTGACTAACAGCACATTTATTTACCTAATTCACAACATCGCCTCTTCTTTAATGACTGAACATCTTGAATAACGCAATCCTAACGCCAACAGGCCCAACAGCGGTCGGTCGGTAAAATCACTAAACACTGATAATTGGGTCCCAGGTTCGAATCCCGCGAATAGGCTGACTGCATGGGCGTTTTCGTGTTTTTCTCCATGTGCAACGTGTATACGAAATAGTTTCTCATAGGAAGTCCTCAACGAAGGCATCCTCCCTCGAGGGTTAAATAAAATAAACTATAGGAAACAAAAACAAACCTTACACCACGAACAACTTATTCTCATTATGGTAATAAACAAGGAATTATTTTGAGTTTGGAAAAAGAAATTATATAGTTTGGTATGTTTTTCAGTCAGTGTGTAAAACAGTGTCCAAACCCTTGGTAGATGTTAAGTGAAAAGACCCTTTTATTTAAAAGTAAAAAGAAGAGAATACATACCTGGTTATTACAAATCAGCCAACCACCTGTGTCAATGTAACTTAAAGTAATAGTGAAATATGAAAATTTAAATTTAAGTATTCTTTTTTTTTTTCACCGACAGCGAGGCTGCCGATCCATTGGGCATATTGGGCAGTTAGCATATTGGCCAGGTAGCCCCACTGACGGAAATAACTTGGCCCACATAACACACTTTACTGCAAGTAATTTCCTTCAGCGGGGCTACCTGGCGATATTCAAGTAATCTAACAGCCGAAGGCTATGCAAATCATTTTACAGCGAAGTTGGCTCAACCGGCGACGGAGATTCAGCATCGGCGATTTTCAAATTGTTGCCACCAAACAGTATCGCCACAGTTAAAGAAAGTAAATAATGAAGAATCTGCATGAACGTATGTATGCTTCACATCTTAGAACAATCCAGTTTTGAATAGCATAGTCCTTTACACGAATATTGGCACCTAGAAGAATGAATTTTGAATTTCGAATTTGTTTTATTATATGTTTCATATTTTGTAAAAATTTAACGAATTTTTGATAAAAGAAAAAACTCAACGATTTCAAAGCCAGCAGTGGTGACACTGTACTGAATAAAACACTTTTATCTCCAGCACGCAAGAGTGTCTATCGTAAATTCTAAAGACATGCTGCTTTTAACTAACTTTAGCCAAAATGATCTCGAAACATGTATGTGTGTGTAAATGAAAAAAACACACTTCGGCAGCAATGTAAAATCTGAAAGCTTTCAGATTTTTTTCTCCCCCCTTAAGTAAGTTTTTTTTCTTTTCACATTTTCCTCTTTTTAAAATTCTCATGCAGATTAACTGCTTAGAAATTAAAACCTCATTAACTATTAAATTATATTTTCTGACGATAAAGCCATATCATTGCCATTGTCGTGAGCAAAACTCTCAAAATTTTCTTATCGCTAGATATTATTTCTTTACACCTGAATGTAACAGGCTTCGACATAGAATGCATAGTCAATTATTACAAATAAAAATACATTTTGAATTGTTTTAACATTTAATACAATTCTATTTACAGTTATATTTGCAAATTAGAGACATCTACAGCGGCTGTATTTGCGCCTATTCTCGGTATGCAAATGTATGCCGAGTATAAGCCTGGCATTACTTTCCTAAACTTCAAACTTTTGAAATTCGAACATCGCAAGCTTAAACACAAGGAACTTCATTTTTTAAACGCAGCACATTGAAAAACAATCCTAATATATAGAGCGGATTTCATTTCGTATGTCACCCAACAAAAGTAGAACTTCATTTTATAACGCAATGTTAAAGATTAATATTAACTTTAGAACGATATGCTCAAACACATGAAGGCTTTTTAATGCTCGAGCACAATTCTGTAACCATGGTTACCACTGGCGCTATGGCGTGGCTCACTCTCGCACATCCGTAAGAGACACCAACAGCCATTATCAATGTTTGCAATTATATCGATGATATGTCAAACTAATGATAACTTAGCCTTAACCCAAATTCTCTGAAAAAGAGAATTTGGGTCATTCATCATCAATAAATGTCCGATAGGGATGAATACATCGCGAAACAAGGCCGACGCATTTCTTTTAGACCTCAAAGTGAAATGAGGTTTGGTTTGTCAAAGAATATTATGAACGCATATTTTTCTAATCAAAGCTTTATTCATACTATTGCGGGCGTACGGGTTCGTAATGGATTGAATGCACAAATCGTTAAAAAGTTAATAAAATTTATTCTTTTCGCATGAAATAAACCAAAATACTGAAACATTTCCTCAGAGTTATTCGTACAATATCACAGTATCTCAAACGTTAAACAGAACTCAAATCAAAACAGAGAAAGTTAATCCAATCTCACAGCGAATTCGCTACAATCGATAACAGCATTAAGTAAACAATACAGTTCTCTTAAAACAACAACAATCGTAATCGTAATCGGTTCTTTGATCTTACGGCTTATAGTTGCAAAAACAACTTTTACCGGTACTTTTGGTAATTTCTGCCCTTAGGCGATGATTATAAAAACAAAGGCAATACTGCCGCGCCGAAATTGGCGAAGCTATACATGTACATGTAAGTACAGACATAGGAAAGCATCGATAGTAATGCATGACATAATGGTACTGGAAATCTGCTGATAAAGGTCATGTGATGGGGTCACCACTAATTTACTGTCCATGCAGTTGACTGCTTCATAGGTAAGTTTAACAAAGTCCTTTCCAAGCACAAAAGTCTCTGTCTTTTGAGTCTTTACTGAATAAATTCAGCGTTATGATTATACACTATACACACTTTATGAAAAACACAAATTGCACTATTGGAAAACTTGAAATATAAACGTGAGCTTTGTGTGATCTGGTGCCGATCAAGTCCATATGAATACAAAGTCTCTTGATATTTACATTTACACAAATATGAAAACACAGATAATACTGTGAGGTTTAAATTATAAACCTGAGCTTTGTCAGATCTGGTGCCGATCAAGTCCATAATATTAAAGAACAAAGTCTCTTGGTTTAAGTATTTACCACTTGGAATTGTGGAATATCGAGCGCGGCCGTTTGGCAGCTATTTCTAAGGTCGGATCGTAGTTACTTAGTTCTCGAATATGATCATAGGATGAGCTGTTAATATTTTGGTAAAAGTTGTGACATGTTGAAAGAATTTGATCAGCTATTGGGTTGATCTTTAAATCTTTGTGTAGTTGAAGGTTTCGCACAAACCATGGGGAATCTGTAATTTCTCTCAAAGTTTTGTTTTGAAATACTTGCAGTTTTTTCCTGTACGTTTTGTAGACTGTAGCCCAAATTGGTATTGCGTATAGAAGGATTGGTCTAATTAGAACCAGATACAGTTTTCTTTTGAGTCTCAAGCTTAATTTTGATTTTCTGTTCATAAGGGGTTGAATCACAATTTTGGCGGCTATGGCTTTTTGCAAAGTATATATTATATGATCTTTAAAAAGTAACTGGGCATCAAAATAAACACCGAGATACTTGACCTTATTAACAATGGGTACTGGGTGATTGTTGATTTTGATGTTTATTTCTATGGGAGTGAATTTTCTGTGCCTTCTGAATATTAAAACTTGGCATTTGTTAGGGTTTACTTTAAGCTTCCAATTATTTAAATAGTGGATAATTTGGTTGACTGCAATGTCCAGCTTATCGACGGCGAGTTGCGGCTTTATGGATTTCGTCAAAATTGCAGTATCGTCCGCAAATTTTACAATTTTGGAATTTAATGGTGTAGGCATGTCATTAATAAAGACATTGAAAAGAAAGGGGCCAAGGACACTTCCTTGAGCCACTCCGCTTCTGATTCTTTTTCTTGCAGATAGTGAATCTTTAATTTTAACCTGGAATGTGCGGTTTTTTAAATAGCATTTAATCAATTTGATGAAGTTAACAGGCAGTCGAGCAAGGTGCAGCTTAAAGAGCAAGCCCTCATGCCACACCTTGTCGAATGCTTTTTCTAAATCTAGGAAGCAACTTGCTATGGTGTTCTTTTTTGAGAAAGCATCAGCAATATATTCTGTTACATTAAGCAGTTGTAGAACTGTGCTGTGGCCTTTACGGAAGCCGAATTGATCTTGACTAAGAATATTTTTATTTTCTAGATGCTCAACAAGCCTTTTCTGAAGAACTCTTTCGTATACTTTGGCTAAGCTTGGTAGTAAACTTATAGGCCTGTAGGAGTTGACATCCTTTGGATTTTTTCCCGGTTTTAGAAAAACTGTGATTATTGCGTGCTTCCACTGTCCTGGGAAATAATTTAGCCTTAAACAAGCATTAATTATGTTGGTAATCAGAACAATGTATGTCTTCGGAAGAACTTTGAGTGCTTTATTTGAGATTCCGTCAAATCCAGGGGCTTTACGAGCTTTTAATCGCTTGATAATGTTGTTTATTTCATTAGGTGAGGTGGGTTTGACATGTTCATGACCATTAATCGAGTTTAGATTTTTTACAAAATTTTCGACATCTTCATCTGTGTCCTGGTTACTAATATTAGGGGTGGTAAAGGTGTTTTCGAGGTGGGTAGCTATTTCTTCAGAGATTTCATTATTAGAATAGAGTAAGCCTCTAGTAGTTTGAATGGGACCTATGTTGTAATTATTGTTTCGGAGGCATTTAGCTAATTTCCATATATTTGTATGATCCTGGTCCATGTTATCCAGATACAGTTCCCATTGTTCGGATCTATATTCATTTAATAAGTTCTTCAGCTCTCTGACTTTCCTGTTTACTATTCTTTTAATTCTCGGGTCGCCCGTTCTTCTCCATAATTTTGCTATCCTATTTTTCTCTTTAATTTTATCAATCAGGTAATTTGGGAGTTTTGGCTTTTGAAAATCTTTAAAATGGGTGGATTTGTAGATGGCGTCGTTTATGCTGGCATTGATTTTGGTAATCTGCATTTCTATTTCATGAATATCGGAAAGAGCAGGGCGTGCTGGTAGTTTTTCTAGGTTTTTTGTGAATTCTTCCCAGTTAGTGATTTTCTTCATAGGAGATTTATTTTGAAAGCCATGATAAAGGAATTTAACGGGTAAATGATCGGAGGTTAACTCGTGGATAACTTCTAGAAAAGGAATTTGAGTAGTATTTTTGCAGATAATAATGTCCAAGACGTCCTGAGTTCCATAAACACTATTGTGGGTATAATTGTTGGGTCCTATGATCCGTATGTCATTATAGAGTGCATACTGCCTGAGAATGCTACCATTGCTATTAATTCTTCTGGAATGCCAGTCAGTGTGCTTGGCATTAAGATCGCCAGCAAGAATTGTAGGGTAGTTGCTTTGTAGCAAACTATCTAAGTCTGCATTGGACATAGTATTTTGCGGTTTGTTGTAGACTGCAATAAAAACTATTGGAGCACTTGTGTGCGAGTTTAAAATGACTGCAGTGTTTTCTATGTTCGTATTAGCGTTTATTTCAAAGTTGGTAGCTTGTATATAATTTTTGACAAGTATCAGAGTGCCACCGCCTCTACTGAAAGTCCTGTCATTTCTAAAGGTCTTATACCCATGCATCTTGAACTTGTTGGAGGCTCTTAGATGTGTTTCATTGATTAGAAAGACATCTATGTTGTGGTCTGTCAAGAATTGTTGGATTTCCATATGCTTGTTATGCACACCATTAGCATTAAAGTATGCGATGTTCAAACTGCTTGGAACAGTCGTTTGGATATTTTGTATTGGATTAAGGAGCCTACTGACCATTATTTAGTAATAGTTGTAAGGCTTCCCAGCCAATTTGGAGTTTCTCCACTATGGTTTTTGCGTTCATGAACCTGTTGAAAAGTTCTTGGCCTTTTTGTAGTATTTTTTGAAACCAGGTGAACATTTCGAAGACGGAGCCTATTGGGTTGGTGTTATTTTCTCTATCCTGATTGGGGGTAGCTTGATCTTGACTATTCTGTCCGCTAGTGTTGGTTTTTGGGAGTGGAGGGAATTCCTTATCCCAAGCGTTTTTTGGGGTAAATGCTGGAGTGTATTGATTTTTCTTTTTATCCTCAACACTTTTTCTTAAGTTTTCTGGATGTCTTGGGCACCCGCGGTAAGAAGATACGTGATCTCCGCCACACAGGCAGCACTTTCCTGGTACGTTTTTATCTTTCTTACATGTAAATGTAAGATGATTGGATCCACATTTCAAGCAACGAGCATTATGCTTACAGTGATTTTTTGAGTGTCCATATCGCTGACACTTGTGGCATTGTTTATGCCCCGGTGAAGGCTTGAAAGTGCATACCTGTATACCGAGATCGAGAATGTGTGTGAGGTCAAATATCTTTTTACCTTCTATGCTTCTTTCGACTTCTGCGATGTAGGTGGGAAGTTTTATTATTTCCGTATCTGTTTTTTTAGTAACCTGACGTACCGTTTTTACAGGAATACCAAGTTCTTTTAGTTCATCATAAATGTCCTCCGGGAGGGTGTGTCCTGGTAGTTTCTTTATTACTGCTCTTATAGGCTTCTCTTGTGGTAAAGGAAAAGTGTGGTAGGGGATAACACTGTCATCCAAAAATTTTGTGAGTTTTCTGTATTCGTCGGGAGTTTTAACCTTAATATGTATGTCTCCTCCTTTGCAGTTACTTTCAAAATTTTCTATTAATTTTTTGATTTGGTCGCGTAGCGGCTTCCAATTTGTGATTTCTGAGATGATTACGGGTGGTACTCTTTTGGCAGTTTTAAAGGGATGGATGAATTCACCTTCCTTGTTTGGTTGTGAGTTTATCACTTGAGTAAATTGATTATTAGTTTCCATTTCATCGTCATCCGATAAATGGGTAAATCGATTTTTTGTAGAGGTAGCTGAAGCGCTGCTACTACCACTGTAATTTCTTTTGTGTGTTTTACGGGGAAATTTAAATCCTGAGTTGTCATCTATTGGTGCGTCTTTACGCTTGATTTTCTTTTTGCGTTTTTCATTTTGATCATTAACTGCTAATACGGCAACTTTACTGTTAAGTTCTGAGTCCGACTTGATTTCGGAGACACAGGACATTTGTAGTTGGTGTATTGCGTTATTTAATAACTCTTGTTGATCAGTAGCAAGTTGAACTGAACCAGATCTTACTTGATTCATGTACAATGATAAGGCAGTGATTTGTGCGCTTTTCTCTTCCTTAGAGCCATTTTTAATAAGATTATTAATGAAGTCGGGATTTCGAAAGAAATCAATATCCGCCATGATGCCTATCTAAACCTAAGATCCCTAATACGTGTCCTATCGGTATCTCAAGCTAAGCAAGTCCATCATGAAAAATTTGCTAAGACAACAAAAAATGGTTACTTACCAGACCAGCAGCTGCCACACAGCACACCAGCTCTAAGTAGATCCAAAAGCTATATATGTAAATATCACAAAAAGATGTTTTTTCTTTTATCTCAAAAAAACAAAGTATAACTTACTCTTAAAACGTAAATACGTTTACGGATTTTTGACTACGAAAGCATTACAATTTAAACTCAACTTAAATAGCGACTAAGTCGATGCGAAAAAGCAACATTAAATTCATAGAACGTCGTCTGAATGTGGACCGGCCGCCCAACAACAACAACTGAGCTGAGGTGTTTTAATTCGGCTTTTATAAGCTTTTTAATTATTCACGAGAACATTGCGGTAAAATCTATTTTCTCGATCTTTCTGGCTGGCAACAGCAATTACGAGACATTTATTTATTAAATATTAAGTGCACGCGCTTTTGTATTTTTACTTTTCCGACGTAGCTTTCTCTTCAAATTCGTCTGCGTTGCACGGGAAAATAAAACAATTTTAATTACAATTCTAAATAAATACGAAATCGGTAACAATATGTTGAATATATTGGGATAATTTTGGGCAGTTCTCAAAAGAGTTTTTCGTTTTAATTTCTTCTTTCTAATTTTAACATCATTATCATTTTTCCACGCATTTCGCCAAATTGGTATAGTAATTTAAGTTGTTTAGCAAAAGAGAATTTTTATGCTTAAATGCATCATTCTATTTCAGTTACAACGAGCTGAAGTTGCAGAGTACAGGGGAAGTCTCGGTCATCGAGTGTCTGATACCAGAGTTACAAAAATGTGAGTTTTGTTTTATTACATCAAACGGAATTGAACTAAGAAAAATACGAAAGATACATGAATAACGTAATAACTATTTAACATTTGATTTTAGTGAGCCTACATTGTTGAATATGAATGCTATTTTACCGCTTTGAATTTGTCTTTTGTGGAATGGTAACAAAAAATTGTTTACTTGGAATATCAGGGCAACTGAATAAAGATACGAGCCTGTTCTAGCTACGCTTCACATTTAATTTATAACCAAACACCATAATATTTAAAACCGGCGAATTGGAGTTTTATTATTTTCAGCTCCATTTCGAGCACATTTTCTTCAATTGCTACCGTGGGGTAGTATTAATTGAAGAGTTTACTAATACTCTTCAATTAATACTACCAATCCTAGTATGCGTTACACAAAGGTTTTGGTGACA
>KK116605.1:84086-120423 GCA_000611955.2 Stegodyphus mimosarum
GTAAACGAGTCATTTTTGTGTTAGCGACAATTTTCAGAATCGCGCCAAGACCGTACCGTATACTAGGAATTTACCCTAACGCATCATAACATTTAGAAATAATTCAGAAACCTTCTTTTTGCAAAGTTTTAACTACAACCATCTTATCGTGTTCATCTCAAATCGGCTATGTATGGACAGACACATCGAAGTCTTTTGACAACTCTGTCGAGCGCTTCATGGTAAAGTCAACTCTCTATCCTAGAAGAAACATTCGGTATGAATATTCCTTTCTGTGATCTTTCCTCCCAATGGATTTGATTTTTGACATGCTGTTAAATACATTTGCACTTTTTTTTGGATGCACAGAGGACGGAAGGCTCGTTTCCTAACTTTGACTTTTTCTCTCTGGAAACCCTTGCTGAATACGGAGATTACTTCATTAACACATTGCGCGTACAGCAAAATCGGTTTCCGCAAAGTTCACGTTCTATGGATAAAAGCGGATAAGTTGAATTAAGAAAGTATATATGATTTATGCAAACCTAAATATTATTGTAACTAAAACGGGCAAATGAAACAAATGTTAATTGAACGGATTTCTGTTACTACTTAACAAGTAGGTGCATGGAAAAATTACTTTTCTGTAAATAGTTGGCAATTTTTGCTTGGGGCAATGTTTCACGCAACTCATTAAACGTCTCGCAGGAAGGAGTGCAAAGTTTTTCAACGCTAGCAAAATTGTCAATTTCATTTCAGCATCACTCATCTCACTGGCATAGGACAATCTACAGGAACAGGAGTTTTAACGTTTTCAATGTTTTGGATAGCGGTAACCGATGGAACGGATTTCATCTTTCACATTTGTGCCACCTAACGTCAGCCTCACTAGTGTATTGAGTCATTAGGATTTTTGAAGCAGGAGACATGAAAAATGAGCAATGATCTCGCCGGACTC
Organism: Stegodyphus mimosarum; assembly: GCA_000611955.2. Lineage (NCBI taxonomy): Eukaryota > Metazoa > Arthropoda > Arachnida > Araneae > Eresidae > Stegodyphus > Stegodyphus mimosarum. The sequence goes on from KK116605.1 coordinate 85,024, forward strand.
GAACCTGAACCTCACGAATACACGCCGAGTGTGCTACCGTTACACCACAAAGGCATGCAGAAATACCTTATAAGGAAAATACTTATAGGGAGAAAATACCTTATAAGTGGAAGAGTGGTTAAGACTGCTGAATACTGGTAATTCCACCTGCGTTGGGTTTCTTTTAGTCGCTTGTGAACAAGCTAGCTGTATAGCTGGTTTTCATGGTTTTCTCAATGCGTGATGCGAATACGAGCCAGTTTCTTTCCACGAAGACATCTCTCCTCTTACTGCAGATTCTTGTGGCTTTGGCGATACTTAACGAACTTAACTTATGAAGAAGGACGGATACATAACATCCGTGCTTCTTCATAACGCTTAGGTTACTTTTCGAAACGTTTCCGCTGCCCTTTCATCCATTTTAATACGAAAGTTATTACACACCACCGTTCTAGTATATTCTCCGTTGTCAAAGAATCCGTCATTACGATAAGCAATTGATTTACGGACTGGAGGCCTAATAATACACTCTACATGTATTAAAATAGACATGTATTAGCAAACAGCATTACGTCACAATAGGTAACTTTTATAATATTGTATGTTTACGAGCAGTGCTACCTGTCTCATATTTTATTCTATCAGCATTTTAATAAAATTTCAGCATTAAACAAATGTACTTTTAGCCATCAGTAAAAAATATTAAACTGCTTCTTTTGCTTTAGAAAGGAATACCTTTGCCAAAGAACTTTGGGCGAATTCCTTCAAGATATAGAGCTACAGTAATTCTCAGAGTTATATAAGTAATGCGTTCAGTAAACTTTTGCGTAATTTGAATATTAGCTAAGTCGAATTTGTAAATTGCTTAAGTGTAACTTCGTAAGGAAACTGCTATATTTATTATTATTATATGCATGTTTGCATGCGCATATTATTTTCAGATTATTATTTTATTAATAAAACATCGTGTAGCAGTACGAACTTGGATATGAACTGTAAAAATAAGTACATACCAGTACATAACGTTTCAGACTCAATTAATCACCAGTTGTGAAAACGCTCAGTATTTTGCTATAAGACTTTGTTGTTTTAGAAAGACTTTTCGGGAGATGTGGTATGAATGAGATTGTCATTTTAACGTTTTGAAGGAAATATCTTAGAAGTATCGATTTTTGTTGCAGTGCTTGGCTAAAAGAAGCTGACCATCCGTTAATACCAAAAATGTACCAGCGTATCGAAGACATCACTGGATTATCATCTCATTCAGCGGAACCTTTTCAGATGGCCAATTATGGGTTGGGAGGACATTTTCATTTGCACATGGATGTCCTGGTGAGTTGTTCTTACAATTTCTCTTCCGAATTCCATTGTATTCATTGATGTGAATTTGATATATTTCAGCTTCAGTTAGTAATGTATCGCATTACTAAAAATCTGAACAGTTGGAAAATCCTGTAGTGAAATTATTCAGATAATGAAAATTAAAATAGCAATGCTACGTAATCGAAGATGACGAAGAATAACAGAAAAATTGTTTTTGAAGAAATTTACAAAATAAATAAATAAATAAATAAAAATAAAAATAAAAAAAGAATTCATGACACAGTACATTTATGTGCAATTTTAATTTTGTAAGCAATTTTGTGTATAAGATCTGTTGTTTTTATCAGAATTTTCCTTTCCACCTTGTGATTTCATTATACTCTTCTGGCAAATATATACGTTAATTAAAAACTGAGCATTTGATTAAAAAAACTATATCATTATTCTTTCAAAATCGAGGTATGATTTAAAAATGACAGTTTTGGATTTTCTAAAATTTGTAACACCATTTGCCGAAACTGTTATATCAATTAACCTAACTGTTAAATAAATAAAAACTCCTCATCATTAATAAGGCAGCTATCTTTCGAGTGCTTTGCTATAGTTTAAATAGTGCAAATCTCTCATCAGCTTTATGCAAATAAGAAATTAAATTGAGATTTAATCTTGCTCTGTGTTTATTGGTGTAGCCCGATACTGAAAGATATTTTGGACCCGACATGGGCAACAGAATTGCAACGTGGCTTCTATATGTAAGTATAATTTCATATCCTTATTCATATGAAATTGGCAATTGATATTCAATGGAATTATTTTAGACGTTTAGTTGTTAGCTTTTTTATTTTGTTTTGCTTTGTAGTTAAGCGATGTTCGCGGTGGTGGTGCGACAGTATTTCCTAGATTGAACCTCAGTGTCCGGCCGAAAAAGGTAAAGCTTCCCTTTTTTGATAACTTTTAAACTCGTCTATTGAAATTCGAAAGCAGTCTAAAAGGACAAATTTGTTGGTTCTGAATTGCTTAATATACATAGCGCACACTATTTATATTTGTAGATGTAAGATTGTTGCCCAACCGGTATAGTGGTTAGCTTCGCTGACTGCGTTGCCGAAGGGCCCGGGCTCGAATCTCGGAAAAGGCATGGGTGCTTGTAAATGTTTAGTATCGGGGCGGCATGGTGGCGCTCCGAATATGCGGCGAGTCGAAAGCCCTCTCGTGTGGTTTGGTGGAAAGAAAGAAGGGTGGGAGATCCTGGACCCTCCCCTCAGGGCGCTCTTCATCGAAATTGGGGAGCCGGAACTGAACTAAATCGCACTGTCATCTTTAAGGTGCTTAATGCCAGAAGGAAATGTTCGGTGTTTAGGCTAGAAATAATTTCAAGATGAACTGCACGTGTGACCGCACAAGTAAACAAGCAGATGTAAACCTTGTCTCCACCTTTCGTAAATAAGGGACCAGCGAAGTCGGTGCCAGTGATTTCAAAGGGATTCGCTTCATGAATTCTGTCCGCTGGTAATGGAGCAATCACTTGAGTGCCCTTTTTAGCCTTAAATTTCCTGCAAACGAAACTGTTATTCAAGCACAATTTTTGCAGTTAGCCGGACGTGATGACAACAACGCTGACCTTCTGATGGAATGTTCCTTTGTTTGGAAAGCTGAGAAATGAGCAATGCCCTTGCCGGGACTCGAACTACGGACCTCTCTACGCGTCGAGCGTGCTGACCACTACACTACGAAAGCATGCGAAGAAAGCAGGAGGAATAGGTAAAAGTAGAATTTCTCATACAAAGATTTCTGTTTGCTGCAAACGTCTCCACGAAAACGGAATTCATTTGTTTGACACATGTCTTGGTTAGTTTTTGCATTTCAAAACCAGTATAGCGTAAATCACGAAGTCTCTCATTTAAGCACGCATGCGCATGCAGGATGATTTTGTATCGGGTCATTCGAAAAGTTCTGCTACTTTCCAAAAGAGTGACCTTGGTAGAAGCAAATGTTTAAATACGGTCTTTTCTGCCCACTCTGTGTAATTCTAGCATGGACTGTAGTGTTTCCGCTTCAGTAAAGTGCTAAGAAAGGAGAACCCAAAAGCTCATTTTCATCATGTTATGCTCGTCATATCATGTTCTTTTATTTTAAAAAATGAAAACAGTACGAGTCAGACTGTGCCTAAAATTTGTTCTATATATGGAAAAAGTGCTGTTTCTGATAGCACAGTTTGAAGGTAGTTTGAGAAGTTAAATCCTCGAAATTCCAGCCTTCAAGATGAGGCCCGCTCTGAATGATCGTCTCTGTAAACAAGGACGTATTAAAAGAAGTTACCACAGAAAATCCGAGTTACACATTTCATGAACTATCCGTGACAGACTAAATATTTCGAAAAATGCAGAACATGATCATTTGAAGAAGACTGGACACAAACTTCTACAATGTATGAGTATCCCATATTGTAACACAGCAGAAAATGCTTGCTTGTGTTCCGGCATGTGATTCTTTGGATAAAAACAATCTTTTTTCCCAACGGCTCATTACAGGAGATGAGAAATAGGTTCTGTACAATAATGCTAAAGGAAAAAGATCATGGGATAAGCCAAAAGAATCTCCTTTAGTAACATTGTGATGGAGGTTTTTGTGGACTATAAAGGAAAAAGGAATTATATATTATGAATTATTGTCGCCAAATCAGGCTATAAATTTGGAAACATTCTTCCCAAATGGCAGTTTTAAAAGTAGAAAGTTAAGCAAAGTGCCCAGAACTGTTCAATTGTTGAGGTGTTCGTTTCCATTGTGACAGTGCTTGACCCTATATTTCGATGTATGTCAGACAAAGACTTATTGAAGATATGGCTAGGATATTTTGTGTCACCATATTCAATAGACTTTGCCCTTTTGGATTTCAATCTCCCCCGGTCGCTTCAAAATTCATTCAAAATTCTTTGAATGACCATAATATAAATTTCTTTGGAGACTATCAAATATCACCTCAGTAACCTTTTTATGAACTAATCTAATGATATTTTATAAAAAAAGAAATTTTCCAACTGCTGGAGAGATGAAAAAATGCAATAGAAGAGAAAAGTGCTTATATAATTATATGTTCTTGTTCTGCTTCATTTGTATTTCTATCATCGAAACAGAAGTTGACAAATATTTTCTCTTTATGATAATTATTAGTTTGAAAATTATTTGAGTTGCGAAAAGACAGACAGATGAACGATCCAGGGAAGAAAACAACGTATAACCAAAGTTCTACGCTGTATAAACGAAATGTTTTACAATTATGAATGGGAAATGAATTAGGGTAGACACGAAACAACGTGATAAATATGCAAAAGACGTATAAATGAGAAACGTGTAAATGGTGCTTTTCTGGATACGGAAGGATATACAGAAAATGATACGCCTAGACTTGTTTTCCATTGCAAAAAATTTGTTGAACAGTGTAATACGATGCATAACATTTTAAATGACCTCTGAGTGCTTTTTTGTATTATTTTTTTCAAAGGGTTCCGCTTTGTTTTGGCATAATGTGAAATCCAATGGAGTGGGAAATATTTTGACATTGCATGGAGCTTGTCCTGTGCTTGCTGGAACAAAATGGGGTAAATCTTTTATTCTGATTCTAAACTTTGTGTCATTGTTTTAGCTTACCAATGTATGATTTGACATAGCTTGATATTTTGTTTAATAACATGCTCTCAGTTTTAGGTTATAAAACTAATAAAGAAATCCATGTGATACTTTAAGTTCATTTGTAATTCGTGAAACATTTTAAACGTTCATGGCAAATAAAATTCATTAAATTACTCTTATTGTACTAAAATAAAAGGCGAAATTCGTCAAGTTTTTAAGTTGTTTCACAGATATTCAGCGCATCCATCTTTGTTGGTGCAACGGACATCTATGCTACAAACGACTGCATCGCATACGCGTGCCAACATAGTATAACAGTTTTCCAGTCATAGCTTCGATTTACTTGAGGAAATTTGGAGATTAGCGCGAAGTGAAAGCAAGTATCCTTGCCATCCTCTCAAAACGTCACATAATGTTAAATAGGATGAGTGGGAGAGCACCCGCATTAATGAATATCTCCTTGTTCTCTACAGCGTATGCCTTTTAATGGCGTTTGTCATGAGAAGGCTATATGAGAGATGGACGGTGTTAAACGGATCAGCAATACTGATTTTCGAAGTGTCGTTTCAAACAATAAGTTCTAAATTTGTATGACCCATTTTTTTTCTTTCGTCGTAAATAAAAGGGTAGCATTCTATGATATGCCGCATAGCTGTTTGATTATTTTCTTTCGATTCCGAACAAATTTCAATCTTTGAAAATAAGTTTGCTCGCACCTGCGAAAGTCGTAAACTGGAGAGCATCTATATTTCTACTAGACTAATCTTGTATTGTTAAGTTTACTAAGGATTTTTTTCTTTCTTGGGATTTTGGATCGACTGCGCTGCGATTTTATGTTAACCATTCACTGCATTCTTTGTAAATGAGGAGTTCACTGAAGTGATATTATTGCACGAATCATGATTTTATCCATGTAGGGAAGCAAGAAATCTACATAATCCATGCAACATAACTTCTGTAACTTCAAGCAATTGTGGAAAAGTAGTACCAATCGTCTAAATAAACTGCAAAATACGAATAGAAGCAGTGGGAGCTCCTGAATATACGAATCATCGAGTTGTTTTTAAGCTGTTAAAAAAGTATTTCGTACTAGTTTTCTACCTGAAATCGCTAATTGTTATAGATGCGAAAAACTTTTTCCACAGGGTAAAAATAAATTTGAAGATAATATTTTAGAAAATAGAAAACCTGTTCTTTTCATTAAATCGTTATGTATTTTCATGCTTAATTCTACACGTCTTAGTTTTCCCAATTTATAAGTTTTTGAGTAAGAATGATTTGTAATGTATGCAAAATTCAAATGTAATGTTGCAATTTATTTTAGTGTCTAATGTGTGGTTCCATGAAAGAGGCCAAGAATTCCGTCTTAAGTGTGGAATGCATCCTGAATCCTCACTGTTGCAGGCAAACTTATCTAACTGACGAAGCGAAGTTCCTAAATGTTAATGTGTAAATAGAAAAAGTTGATAATAAAATTCCTCTTATAAATTGTCTTTTTTTTCCTCTCTTTTCCTGTTTCTTCTCAGATGAGTTTTTTTTTTTATTTCATAAAAACGAGCTTCACTATCTTCATCTGAAATTACTACAGCTTAGGATAATTATTAACTGCAAGTTAAAATTAGTTTTATTTAAATTTGTAAAAAGTTTCGTTTATACAAGTTTGCGCTCCCGGTAATGAAATTCATTATTACTTTAACTGAATACGCGCAAATGAACCCATATCCATTCATGAGGCAAATACAACATGCTTTCCAGCATTTATATTTGTATTCAAAGTCATAAGTGAAAACGTCGAGTCCTTTTGTTCCCTTTTTTCGTAATAAAGAAACAAAATGAGCAATTTCATCCGAAACTTATATTTCTGAAATATAAAAAAATTAATCTTGGAACATATTTAGGAATTAATTTTGTCTAACTGCAAAGTCTTCAATATCCCCCCCCCCCACACGCACAACTGGCAAAGCGCCCAGACTTTTTTTTTAAATAGAACAGCAATAACATAAATTTAAATTATTTATATCAAACATCTCTTAATTTCCTTAGCGAAATTTTGCTTTTGTACTTTATTTTTATAACTAGGAAACCCGGCGGTCATACGAAATGACTGCTAATCTAGATATTATAAATTGTAATTAAAATGATTTGTGCAAAGGTATCTGCTAATTCAAACTGAATTACCCAGGGCAGGCGGCGAGAACGCCCCTTGCTTATTGCCCCACGGGGTTTCCCCCTTCTACTTGCTTAATTGCTTAAAGTAGAATGCAATGAAGGAAACCACTGGTGGTACATTTCTTAAGAGCCGTCGCTAGCTCAAAAAATAAAGGTGATTTAAATAATAAAATGTTAATTCACATGTCAAAGATCTCTTTGTACACAACATTTCTTGTGTAGATCTTTCCATCATTTTTAATAAGCCGTATATAATAAAGAATTTAATATTAAATGCACGCGCTCTTTTATTTTTACTTTTCCGACGTAGTTTTCTCTTCAAAAGTCGTCTGCGTTGCATGGAAAAATAAAGCAATTTTAATTACAATTTTAAATAAATAGTTAAATAAATACAAAATCCGTAACAGTATGTTCTTCAAATGATGCTATAAATTGTAAAAATAGAAGAGCGCATGCATTTTTAATATTAAATAAATAAATATCCCGTAATTACTGTTACGAAAGCAATCAATAAACTATCGGCGACAAACAGACACTTAAGCCGCATATAATAAAGATTTGATCAAATAGATCTGGCGTTGGCAACATTTTTCTGCTGCATGTCAAAATCAACCAAACTGTGTGTTTTAAGAAGTCATTTCGGGTCAGTGGTATTTCATTTTAGAACAATCTTTCTTAGTGAATAATAAGATAAATTTTATTGAGAAAATAATTAAAATATGGTTTAAACATAGAATTTAAATTATAAAAACAAACGTAACTGAATGAACTTTATTGCTCTCTTCGGTAGCATGCAGATTGCAAGTTAACAACTCTGTTCTAAAGCCTCCTTAGAATCCGTCCTTTCGAAAGCCGGATATTCTCCAGTTAAGCATGCTCAGAAAACAGTCATTCCTCCCCTTGAAATGGGAAAAAGAGAATGATTGAATAACTGTAACCGCTACATGATAGATAAGGAAATACCTATAGCAAATTGCTATAGAAAATACCTTATAGCAAATTGAATAAATGAAGGAAAAAAATGTATTTAAATTTTAAATCTTTGAAGGTGATTTAATGATGAAATTTCTTTTCTGTGTCCGTTAAATACTGAAGAAATTAATTTCAAAGTATAATAACACAGGGAAAGATATGAGCTGAAAGATGGGAGAAAGAAAAGAAAAAGAAAACTCGCAAAGAATTGTTAAAAATGGTAAGGTATAAAAGTTTATTATTTAACTTCCAATATCACTTGTTTAGTTTAATACAGTAAATAAATACATTTTCAAATACATTTTAAAAACTAGAAAATAAATGCATTCAAATATGGGATGAACTATTTCAAAACAGATGAACAGATGCCAGTTTTTTTGAACAATGTTAATTAAGTAAATTTTATTCTTGTTGAATTCCGGTAAAATATGTACTCTGCGCATTTTTCCATTTGGAATGCAATAGTGCCTTTTTAGCTTTTTATATTTATCTGTTTAATCTAGGCAAAAAGAAAAATGTAAATAAAACTTGTAAATTGCCGTATGATAAATTTTTCCTTTCTTAACCTGATCCAAAGACATATCCGATGCATTTGAAGTTTTTCTCATGATTCTTTTAATACTAAAATTTGCAAAAGAACTGGTATTTACATTTTAAAACAACTGTTTCTAAACACTTGAGATCTTGGACAATTATATTTTAATTAAAAATGGATTTTTCGAAGTAGTAGTTATATAACTGCATGTGGTCAAATCATAATAGGGTCTTTCCTTCTCTTTTCTCGTGCATTATTCTTTTCTCTACAATTTCATGAAGAAAATAGCAGGTCTTCTTTACCCAAATTCTTCGATAGTGTTTTTATTATAATTTTTAAGAAAATATAAATTCATTTTTATCAGTCAACATATTTCTTAATACAAATTTCGAAACATCCTTGGAAAGCATTCCTGATTCGTTTTCTAAGACTTTCTTCTTCATTTCTTTCAGGTGGTTTTTTTCCCTTCATACCTAAGAAAACAAAAGGTTCTAAGAAAAACATGAGTTAATCTAAAGAACGAATAAATGTGCATAAAACATACTAAAATCATCGCACAGCTATTCATCTCATTTAATAAAGAGAAGAGACTGATAGAGGCTATTACCCATATCAAGAGTTAAATTATGAATCTGATATTAAATTCACATATTATTCCAATTTAAATATTATGAAACAGTAATGGACAAATAGTGGTTTAAGTTGTTAAAAATAGTACCAAAAATGCAATGAATGCCAGATTAAATTTACCTTATGAACGAATTCTGTCTTAGTAATAACACTAATAATAATAATTACATACTTTTATATAACTTGCAAATACTGTTGGAAACTGCCGACATTGTAATTCTGTGAATGCAGCAGAATTCAGCTTGAGCTAGAATCCATTAAATTTTATAATTATTAAAAGCCAGAAAATACATGTTTGTGTCAGCATGATGCATATCAAAATGTCCGAGGTTCGAGTCCCGGCGAGAGCATTGCTAATTTCTCACATGTCCTGCTTTAAAAAAACATTTTTCTTGTCTCCTGCTTCGAAATAACCTAATGTCGTTACAAGACGCCTGATTAGAAGTATTAAATGTTTTTTATGAATGGCACTATCTAGAATCATTAAAATCACTGTATACTTTCTTCATTTTTATGATAACTCTTTTAAGCGGCTGGTCTTTCGAGCGGCTACCTTCAAAAGAAATAGAATAACGAGCATACAAAAAAGTGTATACAACCTCTAATATCCTATCGGAAATTCTTAAGATACGCAGGTTTTAAATATTTTGTAATCTTATAAGGTTTTAGTTAAACTAGCAAAGTTTTATTTTAATTTAAATCTTTCTATCTCTTCTCATGTTTCAACTTCCCGTTAGAAGAAGCGCGCGTTTTCAGCGTTATGCTAATTTGAAGTGGAGCCAAGTGCTATTCAAGCAAGTGGTAGAAACCTCTCAGTGTGAGAGAGCTTTTAGTCTCAGATCACGGTCATTCTATTCGACGTTCGCCTGACCAGCTAGCAGTTAAATTCTAAGCCATAGTGCTTGCTACGTGATTGCTTATTAAAATAAATCCAAGTGCGCTAGTATTAGTAAATCTTGCTACGCACCATTTAGTTAGAGGCCAACTCCGCGTATAGCTCTGTGAGCAAAGAGTAATTTAATTTCTATTTAGCTTTAGTTTAAATTTATCTGATTGTTCATTTTAGACCCAAGTGTGGTCTTTACTTTCTGTATCCCTTCCGAGTTGGGAAGTGTTTGTAAATAATATTGATTTAATAAAAGATGATTTTAAATCCCTTTCAAGTGCAGTTCTTCTACCACTTAATCACAATATCTACACCCAGAACATAGCTGCATTCAGCTCCCTGTTCCAAATCAGGACTTAAGGATTTTAAGGAGTTTCACTAAGATGTTTGCCAAGACCATGTTTGACAATCTTGCTCTTGAACTTTACGTGGCTTACATACGTACAAAGCGATAATTATTGAATGGCAAAGCTTAAAAGGCAAAAACAAATTGTGTTAGTAGGAGTGAGCCTAAGGCCTGCAATACTTAGAGAACTGCGATGCTCAGAGAGCGCATAAAACCTTTGACAAATCTTCTGGCGCGAAGTTAAAAATCTAAATTCTTTCAGTATATGTATTTTTTTCCCTGTAGGAAAACTGAAATAGCCATGATGATCACAATAATAAGCGGTACGCCAATCTATAATGGGTAAAGAACATTTTATATTTAACGTCACCGTGCATAATAATTTTCTCCATCATGCAGATGCAATACATTTCCTGCCAATTTGCATTATTAACAAAGGAATAAAATCTGCTATGTATTCTATAGTCTTTAGAGCAGATTTAGTTTGCTCCGGAGAATCTTTAAAAGCTCTGAAAAGCATTTGAAGAGAATATAAAATTTTTAAATATGTCCGCTTTATTTAATTATTTATTTATTAGCCCATAGGGCGGTAGCCCAGAAGGGCTGTTAATTTCGTTTTGGCATTTTGCGTTGATTCACTTTTCAGTCTGTTGCCACCAAATATTACAGCCCTGTATTGCATTTAAAGAAATTACATAATGAAGAATCTGCATAAATGTACGTGTGTTTCCGGACTGTGATAAAACAACAGTACCTAGAGCCATCAAATTTTGAGTAACGTAATCCTCCACCGAATACGGGCATCTGGAAGCCCTAATGTGGAATTTGGAATTTGTTTTATACCTATTTCCTATTTTTGTCAGGCATTAAAGAATTTTTGATTAACAAACTCAACAATTTCAAAGCGAGGAATGACAACACAGTACGGAAAGCAAAAGCACTTTTATCACCAGCGCGCTGGACTGTGTATCGGAAATTCTAAAGGTATATTCATTTTAAAATTATTTTGCGATGTCGCTGTTGTTTATTTATTGTTAAAAGGGGAAAGTCTTTGAAAATGTCCTTGAATCTGTTCATTTAAATTTAAACAGGAAAAAATATTAGGCGAATTATTATACACTTTTTTTTTGTACTTTAGGTTTTTTAAACGCATTATTCTCAACCATTACACATGCTGTATTTGTAATACTGATGAACATATGTTATCTGTCATTGTTATTAATCAAGACTTCGACAACCAGATGTATATTAAATAAGCAAATATACATTTAATATTACATACTCACCGGAAACGCAGTCAATCATTGAAGCTTTGGATCGTAGCTTTTCTCCTTCCTAAAAAATAATTACGGAAACTATACATAATAGTGTAAAATAGTTTATAAAGAAACAGTATAAAGTATTTTCTTAGTTAAAAATAGAAAACTGTTGATAATGAAGAATTTTCTAGCAACCTTCTTAGTGCTTCTTTGTAAAAGCAGCCATCGTGCTTTGCCAACAAAATTTAGCAAACTTAATCTCTTAATTTATACCACGCAGATTTTAAGTATAGTGTTCCAAATGACAGGACACTTTCAACTGACTGCATTTCTAGAGAATGGCCAAAACTTATAGGTCATTTAGCCATCTGGTCAACAGATTAAGTTGCCCAGGATGCACTTCAGGAGGTGATTGAATAACAGCAGTGATACATTGGAAGTTCCGTCCATTTTTGATGAGGAACACCTTAGGGAAGCACACGACAGTCTTTCTTTTCTTACCACCAAAGCTCTCGAGGAGACTTTTGGCACGCCAGTATTTTAAGTACTCCCTTCCTTACAGACATTATATGCTTACAAACATCTCGGCCTCCTCTGGGGATTGAACACTGACCCATAGATAAGTCATCCGGTTTTGCTAAGAATTATGTCATACAATGCGGCAGATTTGATTTTAAATATTGTTTAAGATTAATGGGGTAAATGCTTGCGTTTTTCATGTCTCGAAAGTGCGACTTAGGATATATATTAGATTTAAACATAGCATTATTCTAACATAGGTATTTGGACCCCAAATCGGACTATTTCTGAAATGACATGTCAGGGTTTTTCCATATTTCGATTTTACGACTCAAATTATGCCAAACTCCAGACTGCCAAGTTTCGTAAAACTCGTGCGAGTAGTTTTTAAAAAATTAGCTCTCAAAATTTTAGCTCCTCAGTGTTAATTGAATTTGATAAATATTTATTAATATCTACAGTGTTAATATTTGATAAATATTTATTAATATCTCTTTTTTTCTTAAACTTACTTGATTCTTTCTTCCGGAATTCGAAATTTAGGTTTAATCCAAATATAGTTCGCACATTTTTTATGATTTATTTTTTAAATTTGTGTTTTTAAATATTTTTTTGTAAATTTTTCGAAAACACTTTTGTATTATAACCTATAAAATTTTTAACATCCAACATCCTCTTATCTGCATAAATTATTTTTTAGGCCCACCTAAAAAAGATTAGAGTTCTTAATTAAAAATTTTCTAAAATATACATGAAATTACATATTGGCGGGTTTTAAAATTCGGCATTTTTTGAGCGATAATTACGTCAAATGTGGTTTACGCACTTTGTTAAAATTATTTTAAAGTATGGACGTTGACTTTTTTCCCACTCTTATACACTTATACACTTGCCAAGATATCTTGCCATCATATGTGGATAGTTTCAAAGAGAGAAGAGCAGACATCTTTAAAAATTTAAAACCATTCGAATTGCTCCCTGCCGTCACTACGAATTTCTTTAAGGTATCAACTTCTTTGGCAACTTGGCAACTGCAGAAATTCTGTCATCAGTTTGTTGTTTGATATATTCTTGGACGACAGAAACGTTTTCTTCAATTTGTTTTCTATTCGCTGTTCGGCCGAAACTCTTTCTTCGATCCTTTGCTCCAAAGCAAAAACTCTCAATTCTATTTGTTCTTTCACAGAAGAAACTCTTTCTTGAATTTCTGGAACTTTATTCTCAACAGCGCCTATTCTGACTTCCATAGACTCAGATTTGGTTTTTATTATACAGGTAGTGTCTTCTTTAACAGTTTCCATCTCTTCTTTAACAGATTTCATTTCTTCTTTAGCAGAATCTTTCATGTCTTCTTTTAATGATGCTTGGCCAGCTTCCATCTTTTCTTAGGAATACAGTAAAAGCAGTGACGAACTGCCTCAACTGTTCTTGCATCGCTCTAGTGAATGGCATTCAATCCTACTTCTGGCATCAAAAAGTGTTGCGTGCATATTGGATTGAATGCACAAGTCGTTAAAAAGTTAATAAAATTTATTCTTTTCACAATGAACAAAACAAAATGCTGAAATATTTCTTCAGAGGTACTCGTACAATATCACAATATCTCACAGTAGTTATATTTTGAATTCCTAAAACGTAAAACAGAACTCAACTCAAAACAGAGAAAGCTAATTCCATCTAACCGCGAATTCGCTACAATCGATAACAGCACGAAGTAAAGAACAACAGTTCTCTGAAAACAACTATTACTGATATGAGATGTTTTAATCGGGCTTTTATAGGTATTTTAATGCACGAGAACATCCTCGTAAAACCTATTTTCTTGATTTTTCTGGATAGCATAATTAAGAGATATCTATTTATGAAATATTAAATGCACGCGCTCTTGTATTTTTACTTTTCCGGCATAGCTTCTCTTCAAGTAAATCTCGTGCTACATTGCACGGGGAAATAAAATAATTTTAATTACAATTCTACTGAAAATTAAAACAAGTTCCGTAACAATATGCATTCAATAGAATTTGAAGCCATTTTTTAGAATTATAACCATTTTATGATTATTCTTTAATTTTTGGCAAGAATATCGAAAGCGCGACTTAAGATATATATTAGATTTATATATAGAACTGTTCTCACATAGGTATTTTGACACAAAATCGGACTTTTTTGATCGAGATACCGATTTTTTCCCATATACCGATTCTACGATCAGATTATTCCTATATTATAAATTTTGCAAAATTTGCTGAGAAACTTACTGAAAAATTTAAAAATTTATCTCGGTGCACTTTTTTCAGTTTGTGCTGAGAATAATTCACTTGGCGAAATTCTTAATTTAAGGTGGCTTGCAACAAATATGCTAAATTTCATAACGTACCAATATATAAATTTACTTGTGTATTTGGAAATTTTGAATGAAAAACTAATTTTGAGTAGATACGCCTAAAAATATATATTTTAACGTGATGGTAAAATTTTTATAGGTTATAATTAAACACTGTTTTCGAAAAATTTATAAAAATTACTAAAAAATACAAATTAAAAAAATAAATCAGAAAATACCTGGGAATATTATTTGGATTGAATCTAAGTTCCAAACTGTGAAAGAAAGAATTTAAGTAAATTTAACATATAAAAAGAGATATTAATAAATATATACCAAATTCAATTAACACTGTGGAGCTAAAATTTTGAGAGCTAATGTTTTAAAATCTACTCGTGCGAGTTTTACAAAACTTGGCACTTTGGCATAATTTGAGTCGTAGAATCGAAATGTGGAAAAAAATGGGTATGTCGTTTCAGAAAAGGTCCGATGTTGTGTCAAAATGTCTATATTAGAGCAGTGATATATATATAAATCTAATATACATCCTAAGTCGCGCTTTCCAGACATGAAAAATGCAAGTTAAATTTCGTCATCAGCCCAGTAGAACGAGAGGTATAGAACTGTGCCTCCTGTTTTTTGGTGGAAAGTGTACGTACGTACGTATGTATGTGCATATACACACACATATGTACGTACACATACATACGTACACACGTCATACATGCATACCTTTCTGAATCTGGTCCCGATAACAGAACAATAAAAAATAAGCATAAAGGAATAATCTTTATTTTGTGGGTCATTTGAAATAATTTACAAATTTATATCTATGCATGAGATCTTGAATCAAATGTAATAATGATTTGTATTTGGATATACGAGAGCATGTGACAGAAACCAGCTATTTTGGTCGCTATCGTGCTTTCTAAATGTTATCTTTCTTCTGTCAAAAACTATGAAAATTTAAAGAAATATTAAAATTGCAATAAATTACCAGATCTATTTCTGAAGAAAATAATCAGTCTGCTACACGTACAGTTTTCTGTTGAAAAAATTTCCGGTATATGTTTCACCAGAAATTTAAAAAACTCATTTGAATCAGAATTTTAAAGAGGAAGGGACACATAAAAATCAGACGGGTATAGAATTAGAACATAATAAATGAAATAATAAAATCGGAAGTGGTGAATGAAAGCGGATTTAGGGAGGCAGTGTTTCGAGATTTGTTTCAGACATTAAAGTCAGTCGGCAAGACTTTGATTTTAAGCTTCAATCGTTTCCACCAAAAACCCAAATAAAGCAGCCCTTTAATAAGGCACATATTTACTAAAATTTCAAAAACAGCACTGTCATATTAAAAACGTTTATTAATATTACTATAATTCCTAGCAAAATTCTAATTAAATGCTATTTATATTTCTAAGAAATATTTTACTCTTGTTTTAATTGTCATAAAATTTCTAAATGTACTATTTTCTACAAAATAAAAGAATAGATGGATTTGGTAAAATTTGGAGAAAATATAAATTTCTAAACTTAATTTGTTAAACAATTTTAAATCTAGAGAGCGATTTTAACCCTTCAAGTTGTAGAGACATTACGTTATTTTGAAGCAGGAGACATGAAAAATGAGCAATGCCGTCGACAGAACTCGAACGTCGGACCTCTCGAATACACGCCGAGTGTGTTGACCACGAAGGCGGGATAAATACCTTATATACTGCCCCTTTTAAAGGGCGACTAGGGATTAGGGGACCCAATCGCCAAATCCTGGTGATGGAGAATGATCATCGACTACCTTTTTTAGTTCGGCCGCCACTGTAGTGACATTGGGATTTTTGATAGCAGAAGTCATGAAAAATGAGCAATGCCCTCGCCGGGACTCGAACCTCGGACCTCTTAAATACGCGCCGAGTGTAGTGGCCATTACACCACGAAGGCATGCTAAGAAGGCGGGAAAAATACCTTATAATGTTAATAGCGATTTTCCTCGTGTATATACAGTTCCTTCAGTACAGCTACGTTGCATACGAGAGGTATAGTATAATGCAAAAACTTATAGATACAATTTAAGAACAGGACAGATTTTTCCCATGTAGCTTCCTGCAACTATTTTTCAAAATTGATACAAAGCCTATTTATTATAACATCGACAACGAAAAAGGTGAGCAACACTGATCCTGAAAGAAATCCAAACTATTCAAAGACCTTTATTCGGAAGTATGTTCTAAGTAGCAATAATCTAAAAATGTTCATACTGTTACGAATTTCAAATTTATTTGGCTATTTATTTAGAATTGTAATTAGATTTGCTTCATGTTGCCTTAGCAACGCAGACGATTTTTGAAGAGAAAGCTACGTCAAAAAAAATAAAAGAGCGCGTGCATTTAATGCTTAATAAATAAATATCTCGTAATTACTGTTGCCATCCAGAAAAATCTAGAAAAATCGAGATTGTTCTACTGATAATTAAAAAGCTTATAAAAGCCGAGGTGAAACAGCTCATCTCAGTTAGTAGTTAGTTGTTGTTGTTGCTGTTATACTTGTAGCAGTAAAAAGCGAACTGCTGTTTGTTTACTTAATGCTGTACTGATTGTAGCGATTTCGCTGTGAGATAGAACTATTTTATCTGTTGTGAACTGAGTTTTTGCTAAACGTTTGAGATATTGTGATATTGTGCGAAGATCTGTGAAGAAATATTTCAGTAGTATAATTCATTTCTTGTGGAAAGAATAAATTTTTGTTAACTTTTTAACGACTTGTGCATTCAATATATAACGAACCCGTACGCACGTAACAATTTTTGGTGTCAGAAGTGGGATTTGAATGCCATTCACGAGAGCAATGGAAGAACAATTGAGACAGCTTGTCACTGCTTTTGCTGCATTCCAAGAAAAGATGGAAGGGGCCGTCAACTCCGTTAAAGAGGAGATGAAAGCTGGTCAAGAATCAGTTAAAGAGGAGATGAAAGGTGGTCAAGAATCAGTTAAAGAGGAGATGAAAGCTGTTCAAGAATCTGTTAAAGATGAAATGAATTCTGTTCAAGAAAAGATGGAAAAATCCGTTAAGGAAGAGATGAGAGCCGTTAAAGCAAGTCAAGAAGAAATGAAAAAGGAAATTACTTGCATAATAGAAAATAAATTTGAGGCTATGGAAGGCAGAATAGATGCGGTTGAAACTAAAGTTTCTTCTGTCAAAGAACAAATAGAAGAGAGAGTTTCTGCCGTAGAACAACAAATCGATTACAGAGTTTCTGCTGTGAAAGAACAAATTCAAGAAAGAGTTTCTGCTATGAAAGAACAAATTCAAGAAAGAGTTTCTGCAGTGGAACAACAAATTGATGACAAAGTTTCCGCAGTTGCCAAAGAAGTTGATACTTTAAAGAAATTCGTAGCGACGGCAGGAAGCAATTCGGATACTTTTAAATTCCTAGCCATGCCTGCGCATCCTTCTCTGAAGCTATCGACATATGATGGGAAGACCTCCTGGCAAGTGTATAAGACACAATTTTCTATAGTTGCGGAAGCAAATGGATGGGATTCCCAAGCTAAGGCCTGTCACCTTGCGGCTTCTCTGAGAGCAGACGCAGCGGACATCCTTCAGACTCTTCCCGAAAACAAAAGGCTAGATTTCGAAGCTCTGTCCGGCGCATTGGAGCTGCGTTTTGGAGAGAAGTGTTTAAAAGATTACAGCAGGCTTCAGTTAAAATCCCGTCAACAGAAGCCTACGGAAACACTCCAGGAGCTCGCCACGGATGTTGAAAGGCTGTCCCACCTCGCCTTTTCGGAGTGCCCGACAGAAACAAGAGAAATCCTGTCCCTGCAATACTTCATCGACGGCATCCGGGATCCTGAAATACAGAAAGCACTGCGAATGGCTGATGTGAAGGACTTAAAAAGTGCTCTGGTGTACGCCATGAAATTCGAGGCAGCACAGCAAGCCACTCGTAGAGACCGCCACCCAATCAGAGCTGCTCACATACAAGAACCAGTGGATCCAATGACTGCTCGCCTAGACGATTTAACCAGAAAGGTGAATGCTTTGACACGGAATACTGGTGACAAGAAACCGTTCGTAAAGTGCTGGAACTGCGGTGCTGAAGGGCACATTCGAAGAAACTGCAGAACACCCCAGGGCACGGATGTTAAGACCGCGCCTCTCAAGAAGGAGGGAAACTAATTCGTGGCCATCTCGCGGGGCGGAGGTTGCCAGATAATGAAAAGCCCCAGTTTAAAGCGCTTCAGATTTCTGCAGTGAGTGGCGGCAATAACGGAATTTTCATCATGGGACAAATCAATGGAATTCCTTGTAACATGACGATCGACACGGGAGCCAATGTTACCATCATTCGAAAAGATTTGGCTCAACAACTCGAAGGTAAACTTATCTGGACGCCGCCCTGCGTTACCCTCCAGACTGTGTCCGGCGAGAAGATCAATATAGAAGGGAAATTAAACGTTAACATCACCTTTGGAAGTGCCGCTTACCATCACACGGCATATGTAGCAGAAATTACAGACCCTTGCATACTCGGATTGGACTTTTTAAGGAAATACAATTTTTCCTTGGACTTTAAAAATAACGAACTGCATTCTGCCTCTGAGGACATAACTTTATTCGGGATTAATGATGAAGGAGTGAAATCTATCCACAAAATCATAGCTCAAGACGATATCACAATACCGGCAAGAACAGAAATTTTACTTCCTGGATCCATAGCCGAAAATAGAAATTTCCGCTACGGCGTCATGGAATATCCCAAGAATTGTAATAGCCCTAAAGGAGTATTAATAGCCTCAGCACTCGTCGACCTATCGGGGACCGTTATCCCGGTGAGAGTTGCCAATGTAACTGATAAGGCGAGAGTTATTAAGAAAGGTGAAGTGGTTGCAGAATGTACTCCAGTAACCAGCGTTGAAAGAAAAAGTAACATCTCAAAAACCGTGTCTTCAGACAACATTATATCGGAGTTATTGCAGAATGCGCAATTAAACGATGAGGAAAAGAATGCTGCCGAGCGTGTCATTAAAGATCTTCAAGATGTTTTCTCCCGCTCGTCTTCTGACGTGGGTCGAACCAGTTTAACTCAGCATAGAATCGATACTGGTGATCATCCACCAATCAAGCAACATCCAAGACGTCTGCCGATTTCGAAACAGGAAGAGGTGCGAACACTTTTAACGGACATGCAAGAAAGCAATGTCATCGAGCCTTCAGCAAGTCCCTGGGCATCTCCCATCGTCCTGGTGAAGAAGAAAGACGGGTCAACTAGATTTTGCGTTGATTATCGCCGGTTGAACGAGGTTACGAAGAAAGACAGTTACCCTCTTCCTAGAATTGACGACATTCTGGATACTCTTTCTGGGAGCAAGTGGTTCTCGACACTTGATTTAAAGAGTGGATATTGGCAGGTAGAAATACATCCTGATGACAGAGAAAAGACGGCATTTACTACAGGACAAGGACTTTGGCAGTTCAAGGTGATGCCGTTTGGACTATGTAATGCGCCGGCTACATTCGAACGTCTAATGGAGACTGTTTTAAAAGGTCTTTCATACGAAGCCTGTCTGATATACCTGGATGACATCATCATCGTCGGGAAGAGTTTCGAAGAACATTTGGAAAATCTTAGAAAGGTGCTTCAGAAACTGAAAGAAGCCAATCTGAAGTTGAGTCCCGCTAAATGCAAATTATTCAGACAGGAAGTGACTTACCTCGGACATGTCATCTCTGCTGAAGGTGTGCGCACGGATCCTGAAAAAGTGTCAGCAGTTAAAGACTGGAGACGTCCCGAAAATGTCCACCAGCTGAGAAGCTTTCTAGGGCTTTGTACCTACTATAGGAGATTCATGAAGGATTTTTCATCCATTGCGAGACCCCTTCACAAGCTGACAGAGAGCAAGCAAAAGTTCGTGTGGACAAAAGAATGTGAGGATGCATTTAAGAATCTGAAGGAAGCCTTAACATCTGCTCCAATCCTGACGTATCCTCAGCTCGACAGACCATTTATTCTCGACACGGATGCGAGTAATGAAAGTGTCGGCGCTGTTCTGTCCCAAGAAATAGAGGGCCAAGAACGTGTAGTGGCTTACTGGAGCAAGTGCCTATCTAAACCGGAGAGGAATTACTGTGTCACCAGGAAAGAGTTGCTCGCCATAGTCAAAGCCGTAGAACATTTCCATCATTATCTATACGGCAGAAAATTCCTGCTCCGCACAGATCATGCATCATTGGCCTGGCTTTTAAATTTCAAGAATCCTGAGGGTCAGATAGCTAGGTGGATACAGAGACTCCAGGAATATGACATCATTATCCGTCATCGCAAGGGACAGTCGCACGGAAACGCTGACGCCTTGTCTAGAAGACCTTGCCCAGAAAACTGCCGATATTGTTCCAGGGTCGAAGCTAAATACCAACTGGTTAATCCAGTCGCACGGCAAATTACAGCATCAACATCGGCTGATCCAGACCCATGGAGTGACAAGGAAATCAGGAAAGACCAGCTGGAAGACCGTGATATTAAACCCATAATTGAGTTAATGGAGACCTCAAACAGAAAACCTACCTGGCAGGATATTTCGAGCTATAGTCCCACGACAAAACAATATTGGGCTCTCTGGGACTCACTCCATATTCGAAACGGCGTCTTGTACCGAAAATTCGAATCGGATGATGGAAAAACATTCCGATGGCAGCTGGTACTCCCAAGATCCCGAATCCCGGACGTCCTTAAAGAACTACATAGCAGCCCTGCAGGAGGTCACTTCGGAATAATGAAGACCTTGCAGAGAGTTCGGGAGCGTTTCTACTGGAATAATGCAAAGGATGACGTGCAAAAGTGGTGCCGAACTTGCGATGCCTGTGCAAGTCGGAAAGGACCGAAGAAACGCAGCCGGGGGAAGCTGCAACGTTACAATGTAGGAGCACCTTTTGAACGTATCGCCTTTGACATCTTAGGACCTCTGCCACGAACTGCTGATGGCAACAAATACATCCTCGTTGCCATTGATTACTTCACCAAGTGGCCTGAAGCGTATCCTATTCCTGATCAAGAGGCTGTCACAGTAGCAGAGATGATGATACAGCACTGGATTTCCAGATTCGGAGTGCCTCTTCAGTTACATTCCGATCAGGGAAGGAATTTTACCTCGGCTGTAGTCAAGGAACTCTGCAAGCTACTCGGCATTGACAAAACCCAAACGACGCCTTTACATCCCCAGTCGGACGGTATGGTAGAGAGGTTTAATCGAACCATCCTCAATAACCTCTCATTAGTGGTTTCCAGAAACCAACAGGACTGGGACAAGAAGTTGCCACTATTTTTACTGGCTTACCGCAGTGCTGTCCACGAGACTACCGGCTATTCCCCATCTCAGATGCTCTTCGGTCGTGACCTTCGTCTGCCATGTGATCTTTTGTTTGGTCGCCCTCCGGATGCGCCTTCATCGCCTGAGGAATACATTCAAGACCTCCAGGCCCGGTTTGAAGTGATGCACAACTTTGCACGAGAGCGAGTCAACTTGGCGACGGAGAAGATGAAGACCCGCTACGACACGAGAGCTACTGGACATCGTTTCAACGAAGGAGACAAGGTGTGGTTATGGAATCCGACTCGTCGAAAAGGACTTTCTCCGAAACTACAATCACCTTGGGATGGTCCTTACACAGTCCTAAACAGGCTGAACGACGTCGTGGTTCGGATCCGTAAGTCATCGAACTCTAAACCTAAAGTCGTTCATTACGACAGGTTAGTTCATTACTATGGCCATAGTACGTAGTGTATATAATTGTAAATAGTAATGTACATAGTATAAGACCATGGTCCTATTTGTATTTAGTATTTGATTTGTATTTGTTAAGTAGTAGTATTTGATAAGTATTTGTGTTTAATAGCATTTGTATTTGATAGTATTTGTACTTAGTATTTGAATTGTATTTCGCGTTGGATAGAATTTAATTTGCTGAAAGTCACTTATTTTAATTATTGTTTATTTTGTTATTATAAAGTAATGTTTATTATAGCACTGATGCTTTAGTTGTAAGTTTGGCTTCCTGTCCAGGGATTGTACTGCCCGGGACGTGCAGTCCTTGGGAAGGGGGCAATGTTACGAATTTCACATTTATTTGGCTATTTATTTAGAATTGTAATTAGATTTGCTTCATGTTGCCTTAGCAACGCAGACGATTTTTGAAGAGAAAGCTACGTCGAAAAAAAAAAAGCAATAAAAATAAAAGAGCGCGTGCATTTAATGCTTAATAAATAAATATCTCGTAATTACTGTTGCCATCCAGAAAAATCTAGAAAAATCGAGATTGTTCTACTGATAATTAAAAAGCTTATAAAAGCCGAGGTGAAACAGCTCATCTCAGTTAGTAGTTAGTTGTTGTTGTTGCTGTTATACTTGTAGCTGTAAAAAGCGAACTGCTGTTTGTTTACTTAATGCTGTACTGATTGTAGCGATTTCGCTGTGAGATAGAACTATTTTATCTGTTGTGAACTGAGTTTTTGCTAAACGTTTGAGATATTGTGATATTGTGCGAAGATCTGTGAAGAAATATTTCAGTATTTTAATTCATTTCTTGTGGAAAGAATAAATTTTTGTTAACTTTTTAACGACTTGTGCATTCAATATATAACGAACCCGTACGCACGTAACAATACGATAGTTTGACTGCAGGGAAGAAAAATGCCGTTTTTAGTGCAGCATGTTATCATACACCACGGAATGTGCAGTGTATGTTTACACCAGTCATCATCACGCTCTTGACTAACCATCACCCATTCTTTCCCTGGCGCTAACCGCAACTGCGGAATAGTTGCTGGCGATCAGCGACGTGCCTGCTTGAGAGTCTTATGAGATCTGAGACGTGCCTGCTTGAGAGTCTTATATCCCATACGAGATCGATTGGATTTAGGTCCTTACGAATAAATCCATCTGCTGAATGTATTCGCTCTCCAGCAGCTCAACTACAGATTTATGTTACTGAAATTATAATGGGTATCTCATTCTTTCGGTATAAAATAACACACGTCACACTGTGATGCAATGAATAAAGTATATGAATCCCTCTGTGAGCAAAATAGTCTTACATTAATCATCGTTCATTTTTGTTATCGGAACAGGAATCAGAAATGTATGTATGTATGTATGTGTGCGTATAGGCATTTATGTATGTATTTATGTATGTACGTGTGTACTTTCAGGAGAAACAGAGTACACCTAGACGATGGGAAATTACATAGTAGCAATGCATGGTCGGAAACGTTTTCCTGCCGCTGTAGTGACGACACAAAACGCAAAAAAGGAAGGACACAAAAAGTGAGATAAAACATATTGTTGCGTTTTACGGGTTCGTGGATTTGAGAGTATCCGATGAAAACACGATGCAGAACAATAAAAAGCACAATTTATTTACAAGAATCACTATTTGCAGCACAGTTCCAAAATTCCCTTTAAAAGCGTCGAAAATCTACAATAAATACGCTGAAACAATCAGCAACACAGCTTCAGGCTGTAACTGTAAAGGTAGCTTCACGGCAACACTAGACTTATAATAAACACTGTGGAACAATCACCAATACACTGTCAAGCTATACTGTAAAGGTAGCTTCGGCAAAGCACTATCTCGATCGCTTTCCGTTCACCAAAACTCTCGCGTAGCTTAGCACTCACAGTAAGCAGCTATTCTCAGAATGCCGGCTCTCAGAAACGCAGGGGTTTATATAACTTTTTCTTAGGTTCCACACGTTTCGAGAAATATCTCGACAGGAAGTTATTCTAGAAGCTTCCCGATTGGACCATGGGATATCGCCAAGTTGGTCGCCAAATGGGCGATAAAGTCGCCGATTTGGCAACCCTACCATACACTATTTTATGGCAACCCTAGTGCTATGCCGGAAAGCTTAGATACAGGCGCAACCGGCGAATTTTTCGCAACAATATTTTATTATGTTTAGTACAGTAGAAACCTACAAATAAGAACAAAAACAAACAACGATCGTTATTAAAGAAGGTGTTCTAAATTACGACCCCGGACCGTGATGCGGGCATCACTTCTTTGGCGCATGGAAAATCTGCATCACGAATGGAAGATCGCATGGAAGATGCATAACGCATGGTTCCTACATCCTGTATCGGATCATAATTTCGAACACCTTATTTGATGACGATCTTTGTCTCTTTATGTTATTTTTGTTGTGCTCCGTATAATAAACATGTTTTCTAACCCCATTCGTGTCCTTTCTTTCTTGACTTTTTGTCGTCACTACCGCGCCAGTGTTTCCGACCATGCATTGCAATGTAATTTCCCGTCGCCTAGGTGTACTCTATCTCTCCTGAAAGTTTGTCACCGCTGTACTGATACACCCTGTATACATACATTTCTGAAACCGGTTCCGATAACAGAAAAGTACCCACTAATCTTCATTTCATGTCACTTGATTTTGCGTTCATTTCAGCTGCTTTCTGTGACCTTCACGAAGGTATTCCCTCCCCCCTTAGGCAGACAGCTCTCGAGGCTTTGCCGTAATAATATAAACCAAACCAAACATCTTTTATTACCGGCCCATCAATGGTGAAAATGATAAAAGTCGCTGAAAATTTTATCACAAGTGGTAAAGCCACTATGAACACTGGTTTTTCCACCAGATTTTGAATTCCAGTGAACTGGCTAGCTGCATGGAAGTTTTTGTGGCTTTGCTACGTGTAACGTCCATATTTCCCTTAAACAATTCTCCACGAAGACATCAATTTAGATAGCTCTCGTGTGCCTTAACATAATTAAATTAAACAAAAGCTTCCTGCGATCTAACCTGATGATTATGCAAATTACTAGTCGCCCAGTATAAAGGATACTTGTTTTTTGCAAAGGTAATTCTGTCTTAGGCAAGTACGATTTGTTGCCAGATATTACAAACATCCATGAAGACAATGATGACAACAATAAATGATAAATCCGTAATTCATTCAGTATCTATACAAAGCAAGTTATTTAATTTATACATATAGAAGCAATTTAATATAAATTTAAGTTTATTATAAAATTTAATAAAATTTTTTCAATAATGCATTTAAAATAACAATACAACTCAACTGAACTTATTTAATGTACACGTTAATTAGAGTAATTAATACAATTATTTAAGCAGTTCATTTACAATAGCGTATAAAAACATGGCGGAGAATTCTTTTTATTATTAAACATGCTAGACCACGACAACCATAGCTTAGAACAACAACTGGAGCTTATTTTCACACTGAAAATAGTATTATGCAATGAAAAACCGCTATTTTGAAGCAATGCAATTACGAAAAACAGTTTGATCGTTAACCGTTTGTTTCTCCCACGTTAACCGTTTCTTTCTTGCCAATGCAGAAACGAGCCAAATCCGCTTTCTTTCCAAGTCCGCTACGAATGTCAACTACCAATGTCAAAGTCTTCTACGAAGTCTTGTACATTTATATAAAAGCTGATATAATACTTTGCTACGTGAGATAATAGTAATCAAATCTCAATGGAATTCTTTATCTGTTTTGAAAATAACCGCATAAATCGATCTTGAATAGGACTTCTAATTCTAGGTGTTTCATGAATAAATCTTCTGGCTGAGAAGTCGCCATCTTAAGAGCTGTTGCCAAAATCTACGAACAACAGAAAAACAGAAACGTTTGCACATCTGAAGGCATTTGGTGCCTCTCCAACCGGAAAAAGCCCTCCGAAGTGAAACATTGGAAAATAATGTGACAAGATTCTCAAAAACTGGGTATTTTTTTCTTTTTTATTTATATTTAGATCAGCGGTTCACAGCCTTTTGACTAACGCATACCATCTAAATAAAAATTGAAAACCTTTAGCACCATGAATATATTTTACAATAATTATTTTTCATTTTCTCAATAGAAATATAAAAAGAAATATGTATTGAAATTTCCATAACTATTGGTTATTTGTATTAAATATGCACACATAAAACAAATATTAGATTAAAAATTGGTTACCATTTAAAGTATCAAAATTCAAATTATAATACTTTAATTCTAGAATTTGCTGTGAAATCTGGCTCTGTTTAAGAGAGATCAACTTGTTATGTCTGGTCTTATTTCATTTAGTTTTACCGTAAATTACGATGCACTTTTAATTTTGTTTTGTATTTGTATTTCAAATATGACACGGAAGAAAATCTTTGTTCACACAAATAGGTTGCAAAAAATAGGTAATAAAAACTTAATAGCTTTATTTGAAATGCCTTTAAATTCTTTTTTTCGGTTCAGCCAAAAGTTAACAAGTGTGTTTAGAGTTCGATTACAGGAAATTTCTGTCAATTGTTCTTTTCCGTCAAGAGATTTTTTTAATTTAATAGTCAAAAATACTTTGTTTCTTTGTATACCACCGGTTGAGAATTGCTAAGTTAGAGTATAAAATACCCACCACTCACAAATATCAGTTTTTATTTTTCTACCTGGCCACATAAACTGATGAAATTTGGATTAATTTTTATGCGATATTTCGTTCTTGGCTGCGTAAGTGATCTGATGATTCGTAAATTAGTTTTAATAGATTTATCGCTTATTTACTAGCTGTTCTTCAACTATTGAAAAAACAATGTATAATGAAATCATGTATATCGTTTAAGCAAAAATTTATAAAGTATAAAATAAATACCAAAATTCGTTATTTCAACTAGATTTAATCTCATTCCAGTCATGACCGAGAAAAATACACAGATCGGATACTAAGTGATATAAGTTTTTGTATAAGACAATAACTTGCATGAAGACATTTTCTGGAATAATCTTCATTTTAATGTAGACAGAGAAGCGTTATCAGTGTTAGTATTTTTTCTTTAAATTTGAAACAGACTTACTTCGATTTTAATTTTCAAAACTACTTCAAATTTTCCTGAAATAAATTAACTACGCAAAATATACAAGAAACGTTTTATTAGCCCAAAGAGCCTTAGCTCAGAAGGGCTATTAATTTCGTTTTCGCATTTTGCGTCGATTCACTTTCTGCGTTGATTCACTTTTCAAAGTGTTGCCACCAAATATTACTGTCCTGTATTATATTTAAAGAAATTAAATACTAAAGAATCTGCATAAATGTATGTATGTTTCCCGCATTGTGATAAAACAACGGTACCTAGAGCCATCCAATTTTGAATGACGTAATCCTCCACCGAATATGGGCATCTGAAAACCCTAATTTGGAATTTGTTTTATTATCTATTTCATATTTTGTCAGAGATTAAAGAATTTTTGATTAACAGACTCAACGATTTCAAAGCGAGGAATGGCAACACTATACGAAAAAAACCCACTTTTATCTCCAATGCGTGAGACTGGGTATCGGAAATTCTACAGATACAGTGTCTCACAAAAGCGTTCGCACACTTTAAGACTTCGCAGCAAAAGTGCTGTAACCCGGAATTGAATTCGAATATAACTCTCAATACTTTTTCATATCATCTCCATGTGATTTCGAATAAAACCAAACTTTTTAATTTTTAATACTGACTTATTTTCGTTTTCTAAAATTTAAAATGTAAGGAAGCATAGATAGAAAACACCACAAAAGTGATCGTGCAACAAAAAATTTTAGTAAAATTTCATAAATAAAATTATTATCTGCCACTTGCTTTTTATTTTTGCATTTTGGTGACGTTTAAAAAATTGTTTGGCTTTATTTTTTGTTTGCGTAATTCTTTATATTATATTTAATGTTTAAAAATGTCTCGTAGTCGTAACGAAGCAAAGAACAGCATTAGAAAATTGATAATTTTTTATCATAAAGAAGGAAATTCGATTCGGGATATCGCTAAATTAGTAAATTTATCTCATTCTACGATGCAGTATGTGATAAAATGCTTTAAAGAAGAAAATTGGATCCCAAATAAAGTAAGAAGAGGTTGTCCGGCAAAGAGGACTCGACGTAACTCAAACGCGATCACAGATTTATATCTAGAAAAATCTGTGAAAAATTAACATTTTAGTGTTGTAAAGATTTCTACAGAATTTACTGAAAAATCTTATACTTCAGTTTCACTTAAAACTCTTCGACGAGTCCTCAGATCAGCTGGATAACGTGGGCGCTCTGCAGGAAAAAAGTTTTTGGAATTACAAGAAGTAGAAAGCTTAGGCTTTTCTTCTCAAAATCAATGGTAAATAAGGCCGAAGCGTATTGCATTCATGTCCTATTTGCAGACGAAAAGCAAGTTTAAGATTTTGGTTCCTATGGGCGTATCAAATGAAAAAAAATGAGGAGCTTAATCCCAAGACCTTCGTTGGAACAGTTAAGCATGGCGGTGGAGGTGTTCCAACATGAGAGTGCATGTCAGCATCAGGATTAAATAATTTAGAATTTATTGATGGCCCAATGAAGCATGCTCTTTATTTAAATATTTTAAATGATAATTTAAAATTATTCGCCCAAAATTTGGATACAGGAAACAACTTTATTTCTTATCAGGGTATCGATCTTAAACACATGGCCCTCAACATTTGCATTTTGGGTGCCTATAATTGTCCGCAAGTTCTGAAAACATCATCTCGGGCACCAGATTTAAAGCCTACAGAACATATTTGGAGAGAATTAGAGTACGAAGACACAATATTAAAACAAAAACCGAACTAAAAACAGTAATGATGGAAGAATGGAAGAACATCGAAGCAGATATTACAAGAAAGAAAAAAAAGTGGTTAACTCTATGCCCAGACGTTTGAAAGCTGTCATAAATACCGCAGGATATACCACAAAATACTAACTGACAGAAATGCTACAATATTTACTGATATACGCAGATTTCTTTAAAGCGTACGAAGACTTTTGTGAGGTAACTTTTCTGTTACATTTTTATTACTGATTTTGAAAAAACAAGTTTTAATATATTCATAAAATAATTAATGTAGTTTTGCTAAGAGAAATTGTAAATATTATTAAAAATTTTTCATTCTAAAATATTAATTTTATCTAATGAATAAAGTAATATTTCACTGAAACTCGTAAGCGTACGAACACCTCTGTGAGCCACTGTATGCTCGCTTTAAATTATTTTGCGATATTTGCTGTTGAATTGAATTTTATGTTTTAAATGCGAAGAACATGATATTTAATACATAAAGGTAACATACAAAACATTAACAAAACGCCCCTTAGCCGTAATGTAAAATCTGGAAGCTTTCAGTTTTTTTATGGAATATCACTTTTAGGCATTTTAAGATAAAAATGTATAAAATAATGTACATTAAACATTCTCTCTCTATATATATATTTGTATTTCTAATTCTATTAAATCTAGAAGATATGATTCAAAGTAGCAGTATTTAATAGTAAAAGTTGACAATTTCACCTGCATAGGAATTAATACCAATAATATATTATTTTAACTTTTGTGGAAAAAACTTAAAACTAATTACCTCATAAAGTCTTTCCATAGTTCATAAGCTCAACATAAGACATCAACTAAATTTGGCTTTGACAGAATGACATAAAAAATGTAAATATTTCGCTTAATTTCGTCCTTGCTTAAACAGCAGTTGTTCTGTAATTTCTGATAACGTAGTTAAATCACGTTTCTTCCTCGTAAAAGGAAATTTATGAAATATTTTTTTGAACTGTAAAATAGAATTTTGTATTAAAATAAAGCTCTTTCAAAAACGGCTGAATCAAAGTTTGGCAACGTTACGAAGAGGGAAAATTTCCAATCCGAAAAGTTTAGGTTGCCATCTAACACTTTTTTTTTTTATTTAAAGAAAGAAACCCTCGTGCACTACAAAGTATCACACGAGGCTTACAAATCTCGTGTGATAATAACAAACTCAATTCTTGAGTTTGTTAATCAAAAATTCGTTAAAGTTTTACAAAATATGAAATCGATAATAAAACAAATTTCACATTTCAAATTTGGGGCCTTCCAAATGCCCATATTCGCAGTAGTATTACGCCATTCAAAATTGGATGGCTCTAGGTACCGTTGTTTTATCACAATGCAAGAAACACACATACATTTATGCAGATTCTTTTTTATTTAATTTCTTCAAATATAATATAGCGTGATAATATTTGGTGGCAGCAATTTGAAAAGTGAAACGGACATTCAGAGTGATTCAAAACAAAATCGCAAAACGAAAACAGTAGTGCTTCAGGGACAAAGCTTCTTTGGACGAAAATAAAAAATATAAAAATATAAAGAAATAATTTGCAATGTTTAAAATGAAAGTCAACAAAGTCATCAAAAGCTCTGTAGGCCGAAGGTGAAGATACAAAATCATAACATTTCGGCCAATGAATTACAATTAATTTTAATCTTCATTTCAATAGATTTCTTGCATTATCAAGCAATGGATAATCAAAAAGCAGGTGGAAAACACTTTGCTGAACGCCAAGATTGCAAATACGCAAATTGGAAGATGTCAGCTTAAACCGTTCGAGATAAACGTTGAACTTACCCTGTCCAGGCAAAAATTGTGTTCTTTCAGCAAATCAAAAATGACATTAAACACATTATGAGGTATTTTCGTTTTTTTCATTAAATTAAGAATAGCAGGCCACCTTGCATTATCGAAGGCTCCTTCAATATCAAGAAAAATTAAAATAGTATATAAACCTATCGTCTAACACTTTGAGAAAGAATTTATTATTAAAATTATATCTGCATGAAATTAAATAGTAAGAAAACCATATACATATATTTGATACTTGTTATAAAGAGAAAAAAGTTTGTCATAAATAGTCATCACTGCAAAAACTAACTGAAATGTAATATATTCTTATCAGATGTATACGTTTTGCATTACCATCTAAAGGAACTGTATACGATAGCACATTTTGCATTGCCATTATAAAGAGC
This sequence comes from Stegodyphus mimosarum, assembly GCA_000611955.2. Taxonomy (NCBI): domain Eukaryota; kingdom Metazoa; phylum Arthropoda; class Arachnida; order Araneae; family Eresidae; genus Stegodyphus; species Stegodyphus mimosarum. The sequence goes on from KK116605.1 coordinate 116,444, forward strand.
AGAACTTCGATTTCTGTTCTGAAATAAAAAACTCTGATGTGTACATCACATGATTTCTTTGTACGTGATATTAAATTATATGCAACAAGGCAGATTTTCCCTGCATTTCATTTAAACTTATTGAATTGAATTAAATCTACTTCGTAGATAACGCATAAACCACAGTAGAATAAATGCACTCTAAAAATTCACTATATTTATTTACCATAGTGACACTTTGGCGCTAGGTTTATTTAACAGCGTTACATGTCATTCATTTGATAACGTAGAATGCACAAAAATTATAGCATATGAAAAATTATCTAATCGTTGCCACATGTTCTATTCAAATACTATAATAATTCTAAAACGATGCATAAAAGAAATTAAACATAAAAAAGAAACAATTTTTCACAGACGATTCAGCGTCGCTTACCTAATACGCATGCGCTACTCGTAAACAATCTCCTATGTCCCAGACAGACTGGCGATAATATATGCTACTAATACCAAACATTTCACTAGAATTTCACTAGAGATATATTTCTCCTTCAATTAATTCAGTTCTCACTTCGTGGGAAGGCAAAAATGCATAAAACCTTAAAATGCCTTCATTAAAAATTGAGAAATGTGGAAAAAACATGAAACACCAAATGCAGTTAAAATAATAAAAAGAATTTTTACAATTTTGCAGATTTTTCGGCGCACAAAAATGAAAGTTTAATTTTGTTCCTACTCGGCAAAAAGACACTGTAGATGCAGAAACTGAATTCAGTGTTCTGCTAAGTTTCCAATATAAACAAACATGGTAAACAAAAATTAAGCTTAGCCGCAATTAAACAACTTTTAAATTGTTGACCATCTCATAACTATTGCATGCAGATTAACTAAAGGCATAAAAATTTTAACCGGAAGATAAGAACTACATAATTCAATCATTTTTAAAGCAAAAAAATGCGCAATTTACCGACATATAAGAATAAAAAAAATGAGCTCACTGACCCAAGTAACAGAGTGGGTTATATACTTTTGTTGCGGCCGATTGCAACCAAAAAGGGGTACACAACTACATTTTATAGCAGTCCTATAGACAAAATTTCAACGTTCTGAGTCTACTCTTATTTGAATTATGCGAGATACATGCATACATACATTCGTAAGTACAGACACCATGAAAAAATCTCTTCTGAATCCATTAAATCAGTTTTATAACTCGTTTGGGGAAAAAGAGTCCTTTATCTATCCTTACAGATGTTACATCAAAACATTGTTAAATTGCATTCGATAGCTGTCAAAATGGATATTTTCTTTGAAATATCATACCCGGAATTTTTCGTGATTACAATACTCGGCGTTGCCAGTTTTCAAAACTATGTCTTTACTACTCACTGAAATACAAAATCCACCACAGGAACCATTAAATTTGTCGGAGCAAAAAATATGAATTGTCAACAATGCCCTCGTCGGAATTTGAAACACGAATCTTCCACTTGTTAGCTACAAATTCTAACTAGTTACGCCCAGAAAACGTACAAAGGAGAGTTCAATAATTCTATACAAATTCGAAACGAATTTCAATTTTAAATTTCCAGGTATTTTCTTCTTCATTCCTTTTTAAGTATAAAGCTGTACCAACATTTACTACTAAATAATGGAGGATCTATTTGCACTTATTTTTCTATGTTCTTGCCATTGTGGAGAAACGACGTGCGCACAAATGTTTCCACTTGATGGTTGGTCTCAAATCGCTTGCCTCCAAGTGCTTCTTTGAGAGGTCCAGACATGTGAAAATCAAATGGCGATAAGTCTGGACTGTAAGGTGGATGATCAAGTGTTTTCCAGTTCATTTCCACCAGTTTCTGCTGCGTTGCAGCTGCTGTGTAGGGCCTGGCGTTGTCGTGGAGGAGCAACACCTCTCGGATAGGCCAATCTCGTCTTTTGCGCCGATACTGACACTTAACTTGATGCAAGAGACCGCAGCAGCAGGTTGCGTTGATGGTCTGACGTCCGTGTAAGAAATCTACCAGTAGGACACCCCTCCAATCCTAAAAAAATCGTGGCCTTCAATTTCCCCGCAGACAATTGAGTTTTGGCTTTCACGGGGTTTTCTTCGCCTTTCTTTCTCCACTCCATACTTGCACGCTTTGATTCAGGGGTGTAATGATGCACTGATATCTCGTCACAGGTGACAATTTTATGCAAAAAAGCTTCCCCTTCTTCTTCAAAACGAGTTCGAAGCAACTGAGAAATGCGAACTCGTGCGGTTTTTTTATCATCATTCAGCAACCTTGGAACCCAACGTGCTGAGATTTTTCTGAAGCCCAACTGCTTTCTGATGATTGATTGGACACTTCCATAGCTGACACCAAGTTTCTTCGATATTTGAAGCACTGTGAAGAGTCGATCCCGTTCGATAAGCTCGCGAACACGTGCAATGTTTCTATTAGTCACACTGGTGCGAGAACGACGGGAAAGCGCTTGATTCGCAACACTTTCACGGCCTTGCTTGAATTCGTTGCACCAAACCTTCACACTTGACTGTGAAAAGGTAGCTTCCGCGAACTGGGCAAGCAGTCTGCGGTAAATTTCGGCTGGTTTCACGTTTTCACAGACGACGAACTTTATAATTATGCGTTGCTCAACAGAGACGGGCACACTCCTCTCACTCATCGTAAGGGCTACTAACGTAAGCACTGGGCAAGCCGGCTGATGTGGTTTCCCTACTGTAGGTATCCCCACCTAACGACTGCAAATGCCCAATCACACACAAATACCCTTTTCCACTCTCACCCACTAAACGCTCCTTTATATTTGATTGACCTACGTATGTTCTCTACTCTAGGCTAACGGCTGGCGACTGTTAATTGGCATGAAAGGAACAAATCTGACAGGCCTGCGAGCATACAGACCAATTTGTCTTAAATGTCTGTACATTGTTTGCCTTGAAACTGTCTTACCCGTGGCTGAGGCCCCGGAAAGGTCACCTATTTACCAGCCCGGTGGTCTAGCAAGTTTTAGAGCAGAACGGCTCTAGTAGCCCGGAGTGGCGCCCCGAGTTTGCTGGGTAAGGTTCCTCTGTGACTGGCAGCCCGAGGGATTGATAGGTAGCAAATTAACGATCAGTGACGCCCTGGATTCCAGGTGCGTTACGCTGTTCCCTCCAAGGTTCTGGGAAAGGTGTTGAACTTGCCCCAGTTCTTCGGGAGGGAGGACCCTTAGTGCCATTCATTTAGGCAGAAGGCGAATGCTCAGAATTTGTTTGTTTGTACCCCTCGCTGAAGATAGCTGACGAAAAAGGTCTGATGCTGTGCTCCGTCTGCTTCTTTTGGCAGTTACTGCCAAATACCGGTCGTCATTTGACGTTGTAACACGGAGGCGACCTCTTCTGTAACGTCTACTGATATTTCCATCATTTTGGAATCAGCTTAGAGGTGATACTTTGGGCTATTTTAAGTTCCTTAGATACTTCCATACGCCCACATTCCCAGCGGCCGACAATTCTACCACGTAAAAAATCATCCACATTCGTCCTTTGTGTCATAACTATTCGAATGTGTCACTAAACGGCTTACAAAACGTTTGTGAACAATTTTACTTCTTTACTACCGTTCCTTAGACGTTTCTCTTACACTCCCCTCATTGTGACCTATTATGGCGTCATCTGATGGCTTTCTGTAATTTGTATATCGTTCTTGAAGCTATGGGAGATAATTCTATAGGTCAAATTTTTACTTTAGAGTTCGATTTCCGTGGGATTCTGAATTATCCTTAATTTATGGACATGAGTGTATTTCAAAGCAATAAATGCGTTGCCGCTGCCTGAAATAATATACTTTCATTTTTCCCATGTTAGTGTTTTACCATTCAACAAAGCGTCAACTAACCTCCGAGCGTTACGTGTTTAGCCTTGAAATTTCAGAGTTCCTCAAAATATCATGAATAAATTTTATTTTCGTGATTACAATTAAAAAACGACTCTCTGACTTTGTACCTTGATACCT
>KK116605.1:120495-142544 GCA_000611955.2 Stegodyphus mimosarum
CATCCAATCCGAAATCGAATACATTTAAAGCTGACAGAAATTTTGTGTATAAACGAAAGCCATCGTTCTATACGGAATTTTCCGTCCGTAACGCTGAGAGTGTTAACTTTTAAATTCAACCCCGTCTATTATTGATTAACAAATCAAGCGATTTTAAAGCAATAAACGCAGGTTTTAAAATTATTGATAATAAATATTTATAAATACAATTTATATTATTTATATTTTCTCCTTTTTTATCTCATTGGTTCAGGAGCTATCTTATTTGAAAGATTAAATAGGTTTATGAAATTATACTAAATGGATTCATTAAAATCTTTATACAGGGTGTTTATAAAGTCCCGGACCCATTTTGATGTTCAATAACTCATAAAATAATAGAGATAGATTAAAATTAATAACATAAATGGTTAAATAGACTCACAAAGTTTCATGACCCTTGTCAATGAACTTTCACGTGTGACCCCTTCGTCGCACAGAGAATATCAAGTCGATATTCAATTTCACGCCAGGTACCGACAAGCATGTCGGCATCTACAGAGGCTATTGCGGTTATAATTCTGGCTTTTACGTCATCAATGCTCGACACTCTTCTCCTGTAAACGTTGTCCTTTACAAATCTCCAAAGGAAAAGTCCAGCGGCGTTATATCAGCTAATCTGGGTGGCCAAGGAATTGGACCTCTTCGCCCAATCCATCTCTTGTGGTGTATGCATTCTCCTTAATATCCGATCGAATAAAACATCACATACAAAAGTACTAGAACAAACACATCAAAAGTAAACACAACATTGCAATAGTTGCCAAAAACAAAAGAGAGAAAATGCAATTAATAAGCAGACGATATTCAGAAAAGTGCAGATATTTAGACGGGAAAATGAAATTATCTGAAATTAACCACACGCGCAGACGATATTTACAAAAGTAAAGATATTCAAACCTGAAAAGAAAAATATATAAGTTATTCCATCAATAAATGCCATAAGTTTGTTTATATCTTCATTATTTTATGAGTTATTAAACATCAAAATGGGTTCGGGACTATATAAACACCTTGTATATTTTTTTCGCTTTATGATAACTATTTTATTGTGGGTATCGCGCAAACAGCTAGCAAAATAAATAACAAATATTTAGGAAACATATGCTAATATTTAATAAAATTAAAAACGAAACGTAGAGACAGAAACGTGCATTCTATGTTCGTAAAAATGTAACCATTAGGTTTTATTCTGAATGCAAGTTACAGGTTACATAACATTTAGAGTTAAATATTTTGCTAACACGGTATTAGAAAAGCTAATTTACTTACGCTTTCTCAGTTTGGATAATATTGCAAATTAGTATGCAGCATTAATTAATTATTTTATTTGTTTACAATTTAATTTAAATTTTAAATAATTTATATGAATGAGATAAAAAATAATGTATTTAAGTTATATTATAAAATAACATTTTTTGCAAAATATTGCTAAGAAATCCAAATAAAATAACATTTTTGATAATAAATTGACGCTGCATTGAAAAGGCGCTATAATTATAGCATGTGATAGATATTACGCATCATTTGTTGGCAACAAGGCTTATTTATTGCAGACACAATTTTATCGCAAAGTAAGCATAATAATACTTCTCTAATGTATTAAAAACATATACATTGAATATATTTTGCTTGAGGAAAATTTGTAGTATATTAAATAAATGATACTGTTAATTAACAAATTGGTGCGCAAACTAAACAAAATGTTCATGTTTTCCGAACTTTTATCACACATCTAAAAATCACTTTTACAATGAAGTACGACGACATTTTATCGAAATACATACAAAAAAGCTAATTATCAAATATTACCTTCATTAATTATTTTAGCCCATGCATATAATTACACATTCATTTTTGTAAAAATAGCTATTCGCATAATTCTAGAAACAGAAATTTCTGAATTAATATTCACAGTCATTTTACTACGAAAACAAATGAAGGCTAAATGATAAACTTTAAGCAGGGATTATTCAATATTTATCATCGCAACTATCATCACTGTGGTTTTCTTTTGTGTTTTCATATTTTGCTGACAAACAGGAGATAGGCAAGAGTCAAGAATAAACACTCAGAAAGATAAGCAACAAATAATTCATGGAATTTTATTAAACAATAAGAGATCTTCGATAAAAAAATATAGCCCAAGTAACAATCATGATGCAGTTTAAGCAAACACTTTATTTATACAAGCAGATAATAGCTTTTGCCTTTTAATTCCAATAAATTCAAGATTGCTTATTACTAATTTAGAGAATTGACTAACTTGTTGATTACTTTCATTGATAAAGTTTTGGCTTAATATGCATTAGTACAACAAAAAAATGCAATGAATATTAGCGAAAGTTATATAAAAGATTAGTTGGTTATAGCAAAACACACGAAAGAGAATGTTTTCGGGGAGGATTTTCTAAAAGAGATTGACTTATATTCACTGTACCCAATAAAACGCTTGTCTTAAAGATTGTAGCGTCATTAGGATTTTTTGGAAGCAGATGACGTACCGCAAAGACTGTCTGCAGACTTACCAGATATGAAAAAGGAACAAGATGCCTGAAAAATGAACAAGGCTTTCGTAGGGGCTCGAATCTGGATTTCCCGAATTCCCGCCGAGTGTGCTAACCGTTACACCACGAAGGTATGCTGAAAGAAGGAAGATGAGTTAACTATGCCGTCTCACACTGACTCCCCCTTTTAAAGGACGACTGGAGATTAGGGGACCCATTCGCCAAATCCTGGTGGTGAGAATCATCATCCACCACTTTTTTTAGTTCGGGAGTCACTGTAGAGTCATTAGGATTTTGAAGTAGGAAACACGAAAAATGATCAATGCTCTCGCAGGGACTCGAACCTGGACCTCTTGAATATGCGCCGAGTGTTCTACCGTTACACCACGAAGGCATGCAGAAGAGAAAGGGGAAAATACCTTATAAGACAACCTATAAAAACTTAAGATACTGAAACATTTTTTTTCTCTTTTTCGTTCTTTAATTTGTTTTATTTATTTATGTGTGTTTTCAAATGCTCGAAGCGGGAAGCACTTACCAGACTAAATTAAAAAGCGTTGCTATAGTATCCATTGGGCTGACTGAAAAAGCACTTTTATTATTTCTAATTTTACAACTTACTTTAGACACTTCTACTACTTTTTTATGCTCAAGAACAATGTTTCAAAATTCCCTCTTTTAGAAATTTAAGTAATTTATGAATATTTAGAAAAAGGAAGGGTGTAGTGCTGTAAAAGGTAGAGTTGCAGAAACAAGTATCAAAATATTATCAGAAAAAAAATCCATGAATGAATTTTAAAATTCTTATTCGCTTCTACAGTAATGCCTATTATTCTAAGCAGGTAACATATACGGACTGTATCAAATAGAAAGCTGGTGTTCTTTGTACTAATACTTGTGCCTGTGGAAACATTTCGAGAAATGTTTCCAATTATAACTTTTATAGTATTACTGATAGACAGCTAAAGTGTGAAATGGAATTTTTTTCCCGTATTTATTTATAACGTTTCTGAATTTTCAATAAAACAGAGTTTCACAGTCAGGTTTTCTCCAGGAAATCTGACTGTGATAGAAACCTGAAGACCTGCCAGATAGTCTTTGCGGTAAAACTTTTATTTTACTTAGCACCGTATTGTGTGTAGTAGATTCAAAGATTCAAATTAACCCTTCACATTTTCTTTTGTTCCTGTTTTCTAAATTTTGGGTTTAGGTTTGGCAACATATATATTAGAAAACTGTTTTCATGAAATCGTGATCGAATTGAATTCTAAATGCTTGAAAAACTATAATTATTTATACCCTTTTTTCTCAGTAAAGAAATAATTTAAGTAGAGCGCATTTCAATGACATAAGCTGATTTTATATCTTTTTATTTAGTTTGGTTTATTTATTTGTATATTCGTTTGTTGAATTAAATCTTGAAATAATGTTTTTCTACTACCGAATTGACATTTGAAAATTTGCGCAAATACATATTTGCAATGAAAAAAAAACTTTTTTTCACAACTGTATTTTCAAGATTCATACAGTGTCTCACAAAAGTGATGGGACACTTGTGCTTTACAAAAGGAAACCGTAATAAAATAAATTAAAAAAACATGTAAAAATTTTTTGTGGATGTGTTTCACACTTAAATTTAGTAACAATTATTACATAACATACATTTTCTCAAAATATTAAAATTTTAATTTAATAAAAATACAATTGTTTAGAACGGAGCAAAAAATGGCTCACATAAGTGATGAGACACCGTTAGACTATGCAACAAAAATCGTCTAAAAATATTTTTGGGGGTTTATATTTTTACTCAAAAGCAATTGGCAATAATTTATAAAATTGTCAGCATTATTTCTTTCCAGCTTCTTTTGGAATTTTTTGTGTTTTTTAGCTCTGTGCAGCCATGAATGCTAAACGAAAAGAAACTTTGCCTGAAATTCGAAAATTATTTATCAATTTGCATATTGAACGTGGAAAATCTATTAGAGAAACTGCTGAAACAGTTAACTTGAGTCATTCAACAGTTTTCAATATCATTCAACGATATAAAAAGAATCATATGATTCAGGATAAAAGAAGACCTGGCCGACCATCATGCTCTAAATAGAAAAGAATAAATAATCTAATTTCACTTTCTAGCTGCCGATAGCACCAATTTAAAAGTAGCTATATACACAAACGAAGTGCTAACTTTAGTAATAAGTACTTTAAAACTGTAGTTATCCGAACTCCTATTTTCTACAACTTTCAGTCATTTAGAACGCTAAATATTAAAAATTCTTCAAGCTATGTAAAGTTACTTTTAATTTATTTACAAGTTTTTATTTTATTCGTTGACGTAAATAATTCTAAATAAAAAACAAATAAATTAAATAAAAAATAATAATGTTCAAATAAAAACTTAACTATGAAAAGGTTCCGATTTTTAACAGACGCCCAAAAGAGATGTTTTAAAGTTTAATATGATTTATCAGTTGAGATTATCATTAGAGGTGGTGCAGACGGAATATAAAAAAAATTTATAGGATATTAGATGAATAGGTATTTAGATAAAATTACCTTCTCTACATCTGAAACGTGCAAAAGTATATAACATGGTTCTGTAAAAATACTGAAAGCTTTTAATTAGATGTATCATGAATTCAATGCATGTTTATTTAAATCAATCCAATCCAAACATATAAATGTAATATTCTTAAGAATTTATTACCGTTGATTAATTTCTTAAAATTATTTATTGCTTTTAAGTAGTTAAGTTTGCTAATTAATGAGAGATAGATTAAATATTAAAAAGAATAGTATCTTACGTTTTTCCGAATGGTAATGGACTCGACTGAAAGCTCAACAACGAAAAATCGTGTTTCGCAACTAATATCCCTTTTGAGCTAAAACGAAGCTCAAACACCCTCTGTTTTTGAATCTTTTAATGCACAATTATTAAAATAGTACTAATACAAATCACTACCTACATAGAAGATACGTTATTCTTTTCACTTGTGCTTGTAAAATCAGAAATTTCCATTCCTTTGAACTCTTTCATTTCATCCATCTGTCTTTCGTCAAATCTTGATTTTTATTTGATGTCAGATTCATGCAGATAACGACCGCATGCATCGCATATGTAGTAATAGCGTGGATCTAAGAAGCAGCAGCAACTGTTGACTGACGGGCGTAAGCAACAACTTTTGAATGACATAATCACGACAATGGCTCAGTTAAATTATTCTCCAAAAGAGACCACGAAAAAAGGTAAGTTAATTTCAGAATTAATTAATTAAATTATTATTTACATTATTTATTCTAACCTTCTTTTTCCTCTGGATGTAAACTCTTTTTTTAGCCCAAAGAAGCGTTAGTCCAGAAGGGCTGTTAGTCTCGAAACGGAATTTTGCCTCGAATTACTAAAAGCGTTGAATCACTTTTCAAACTGTTGCCCCCATTTCGCCCTGTATTATATTTAAAGAAATTAAATAATAAAGAATCTGCATGAATGTTTCTGCAATTGTGAAAAAATAATAACGGTACCTAGAATCATCAAATTTTGAATAACGTAGTCCTTCACCCGAGTATGGGCACTTGGTAACTCAAACTTTGAATTTGTTTTGTGATCTGCTTCATAGTTTATAAAACTTTAACGAATTTTTTAATTAAAAAATTCAACGATTTCAAAACGAGCAGTTTCAACACTGCACAGAACATTTTTATCACCAGCACGCGAGACTGTCTGTGGGAAATTCTAAAGATATGCTGTGTTTAAATACTTTTAACCCAAAGAGGCGTTAGCTCAAATGCTCTTGAAACCTGTACGTGCGTGTAAATGAAAAAAAACGCCACTTTTGGGAGCAATATAAAATCTGAAAACTTCGAAATTATTTTTTTATATTTTTTTATTTGTCACTTCAATAGTCTGTTAATATTTTCAAGTAACGAAATTTATACATTCCACCAAAAATTTTTGTCAAACGAAGAGATCAAGACTTTTGTTTCTTCTTTTATACTTTTATGTTGCGTTGTTCTCATAGTAATGAAATAATTTATTTAAAAAATAATTTTATCTGTCATTTTTAATAATATTTTGTTAGAAATGTTAATTTACATAGCTGTTTGTATAAATAAATAAAACACATATGTTATAAAATATCAATTGCAAAATCTAAAACTCCGTTTCTTGTGTGCATTAACGTCTACGTAATAAATAAAATTCAAAACGGATGATGAAGTTTTACAGTAACATTCATTGAACGCTATACACATTTCTTTTTCCTTAATTATATTTAAACGATAATACATTTTGCAGTATTTTGATATAGATGTACCACTTTACTTTCAAAAAACTCATCCAAAGGCACCAAATTTTATTTTGTGTCAATTTTTAGTTTTTTGGGAGTATAGATTTGGTTTATCAGTCGATAATATTAGGTGCTAATTTTTATTTTCTTAATGTTAAAAGCCCTTTTGATATATAAGAATGTCCGTTTTCAAGAGAGTATCGTTTTCAACAGACAATAGAGTAGCTGTGTACCATAACGATGAAAACATAATGATCAATATAAAATACCCTTCCATCTTGATTAATCAGATTCCAGGTTAACACCTGATGGTGTCAAGAACTGGCACCCTTGAAGCAGCTCATCAAAAATCTTAAAATGCATTTTTTCATAGCTTGGAATTTGCACATATGCATGACAATATGAAAAACAGGAATAGAAAAAATAAGAACTCTATGTACTGTAATCTATAACCGTAGTTTACTAAAACATAGACTAGCAATAAATTATGTGACTAAAGGGAATATTCTGTATGGTAATAACCCACAATCGCAAACATTTTTGGACATTTTTGTAAAGGAGATAGTCTTAAAGAGAAGCTTCGTCAAATATGAACTTAAGAATTGTTTAAAAAAACTCCAAAATGGTTTAAAAAGTTACAGCTGATTTTGTACTTTCGAAAAGAATAATATTAGTTAAAATTAGATGCTAAATGCCTATAAATTATCCAAAGAGGATGTAAACAAAGTAATTTAAGTTTCGAGCGCCCAATCTGGACTATCTGAAAACACCTAGCAGAGCTTCGAAGTTTAAATAATTGGCCAAACTAATGCTGCAATGCTCATTATAATTATATATGTTACCGCGAAAGGCCGAAACCTGGAGCATGTCAATATTCTTCTGCGAATGTCAACATTCACATTGTCTTTTGGTGTATGTCCAAAATGTTTGCTAAATATTCTAATTTCTCACTTACATCGGCAACTGTCAACATTCTCCATACACTGATGGTTAATATTGAATAAAATATATTTGTTACTTTTTTAAATTGTACTTTATTATTAAAACCCATTATGATACATGTCAAAAGAGGAGAAAGCTTGAGTAACAGCACATGTGAATAAACTGTTGAACTTAAAACTAACAGCACATTCTACATGAGAAAAGAAAATACTAATAATAAACTTACTTAATTATGAAATTACGTTATACGATGTTATTTATTGCAACAAGTTAAACTGCTATGAAACTTCGAATAGCGCAAGAGTCCCTTACTTTTACAACTGCATTTCGTTGTGGAACACATTTTTCTTCTCAGCTTCTCGACCTCCACCAGAGCATATCTGTGCTTGTCGACATACACCGGTGATGGTCTGAATGTGCAACAGTGCTTAATGCATGATATACAGGTTTTCAGCCACCAGTTTTCCAGCTATATGTTTTAAATTTGTAAATATTTAAATGCCATCTTGTAGCGACATTAGGTTATTTTGAAAGCAGGAGACGTGAAAAATGAGCAATGCCCGCGCCGGGACTCGAACCTGGACCTCTCGAATACGCGCCGAGTGTGCTGACCACTACACGTTGAAGGCATGCTAGAAGAAGGGAGAAATACCGTATATACTCTCCCTTTTAAGGGGCGACTGGGGATTAGTGGGCCCAATTACCAAATCCTGGTGGTGAAGAATCATCATCCACCACCATTTTTAGCTCGGGCGCCACTGTACAGTCATTAGGTATTTTTGAAACACAATAAATGCCCTAGCCGGGACTCAAACCTGAACCTCTCGAATACGCGCCGACTGTTACACCACGAATCCCCCCCCGGGGGTCGACGTAGAGAACTCTGCGAAGCCACTGGCTAGGATCTGTATCTAGGCAGTCTCAGCCACGGGAGTATACAAATTATGAACCTAGTGGTTCTGGGAGCTCTGGAAAGGTCATTTATTGGCCGGCACGGGGATCGGCATGTCTTAGAGCAGGGTGGTTCTGGTAGCCCGGGGGTAACTCCTTGGGATTGCTGGATAATGTCCCCCTGCGACGGGCTCGCCCGTGCGACTGGTGGGTAGCAAATTGACGACCAGTGACGCCCCAAATTAGGTGCGTTGCGCCGACCCCTCAAGGTTCCGGGAAAGGGGTTGAACCTCGGCCTCGGTTCTGCGGAGGAAGGACCTGTAGTGCGATTAAGTTCGCGGAACGGGGAAGCCAATATTGTTTGCTTGTTTGTTACACCACGAAGGCATGCTGGAAGGCAGGCTTACCTTATAAGCTTACCAAAGGCCAAGTGGTAAATTTGCTGAACACTGGTAGTTCGAACTGAGTTTTAATCCTACCGAACCGACTGCCTACAAGAGCGTTTTCGTGATTTTCCCCATGGCATGAATAGCAGCCAGTTTCTCTTCGAAAGTCCCGCCGGAAGGCACCCGTTCCCTTTAGATAGACAGCCGTAGCGTGCTTTTCTCTAATAGACTAGATATTACATTTAAATGAGCAGAATAGTTTGTAATTTTGTGCTTATTCCTTGCGCATTTATAAAATTTTTAAAGGTAATTCATGCAAATAATTCCATTGCTTTATCAGAAATGATTAACTTAGTGTTTCTTCGTATTTGTGAGTTATTCTTTCATTAAACTGTTTAAACTGTAATGAAGTAAATTATTGCTTATTAATTCCTATATATGTGTCAGTCAACTGAAAATTGTTGCTGAAGTTAATTTGCCCTTCAGTACGTAAACCGCACGTTTTTTTAAAAATAATTATCAATTCGATACTTTAAGTCAGTTCAATATATCTAACTGTTGTAAAATATATTACTGTAGTAGATATGCAGTATATTGATTTATTAATACCATTGTATGAAAAAAATTGAGACTTAAAGATAAGTGGCGGATAATATATCAGACTGTTTCTTTTAAAAAACGAAAAGTTACATTTCCTTTTTTTTTTCTAAATAATTTAAGTGAATTGCGTTTAAAATATTGTATAACAAAGAGATTTTACATATATAGAAAAAGTCATGTGAATGCTTTACATTACAAATTTTGTTTAGTAATTATAAAAGTGTCTATTTCAATCAACAGCCAATCGACCGTTGGAGAATTAATTGGGTTCTGTCTAAAAAAGAGGTAAATTTGTTTATTAAAGAATGAAGTCATCAACATAAAAGCGAAACAATCCACAAAAAACTAAAATTAACTTATTCTCCGTATTAACTGCTTCGAAACAGAAAAAAATAGTCACGAATATTTTCCTGTTTCCAGTGAAATCTCGGATCACGAACGCCTCACTTCAATAACAATTCAGTTCACGAACAAATAATCTGAACTAAAAATGCCTCGGATGACGAATGATGTCTCGAGACACGAATACTCAAGTCGGCAGCACATGTATTTTTAAAAAGTATTTTCAAGTAACAAATGAGGTAACACGTATTTGACACTCACAGACCTCTACAGCCGCCCAACCAGTATAGTGGTTAACGTCGCTGACTTCCGTGCCGAAGGGCCAGGGTTCGAATCCCGGAGAAGGCATGAATGTAAATATATAGTGTCGGTGCGGCATGGCGGCACTTTAAATACGCGGCAAGCCGAAAGCCCTCTCGTGTGGTTTGGGTTGGTAGGGGAGAAGAGTGGGAGATCTTCGGACCGTTCCCCTCCCGGGGTGCTTTCCATCAAAATTGGGGCAGAAGTGAGCCAAATCGCACTGTTACTTGATAGATGCTCAAGGCTGTCGCCAACGGCAGGCGTAATCTTGCGCTCCTTGCCACGAGGAATTTCGTGGGCTATGGCTGACTTCGTCATACAAGTGAGCATAAGCAACAACAACAGACTTGTAGAAACATCATTTTAATATTTCCCATTCCTTATATTCGTTAACGAAGCCTGGCAACAAATGACTTAACAAGACCATGAATTTGGTGTCATAAAGGAAATTATGGCCAAACTGGACTGCAGACAGAGTTTTGAGCTATCTGACTCTTAGGACTTTTTCCTGTTTATGGTATTGTGCCTCTAAGCAAACACAGGAATTAGACGTCATTAAAGAAGTTGTGGAGAAGTTAGCAGAGGACCAAAAAATAAGCTCAACAAAGAAAGAACTACAACAACATCAGAAGTAGGCAGTAGAAGATGGTTGGGGAAGAAATGTTTTCAGAAGAAGGGGAAGAAATGTCTTCATAAGAAGAGAAAGAAAAAAATGTTTTAGGCTTTTAATCGATAGTAAATTAAAAGAATAATTTCAACTGCTAAAAATTTAAAAATAGAATAATTATTCAGCAACTTTACATGCTTGTGAAAATATGTGAACATTATTTCCAAGAAGCCTTAAAGAGGGTTTCCAAGCAAAATTATTCATTTCAGCTAATTTTGGACGGATAGTTGTGGTCGAAGTCAAATATCAAAAGAAATGTTTACTTTTGCGACTTACATACGGAGAAATCTTTTAAGTTAACTACTTCTGGAAATAAACCTGTACCTAGAAATAAACCACGGACCTCTCGGTTACGCGTCGAGCATGCAGACCACTACACCACGAAGGCATGCGAAGAAGGCGGGAGAAATACCTTATAACTCTACAAACTTACTCCACAAAAACGTTTCCCATATCGCAGGGGTCTTCGCACTTTCGAAGAAGACATCTAACAGAGTTCTGTCACGGACACCTGAAGACCTAAATTCTCTAAGGTCACACTTTAAAAATAGTTCAACGATTAATTCTACTTTTCAAAGTCAAATTAACAGAAAAAGATAGAAGAATTAGAAAACAGAAAAAAACACAACAAAATAAAGAAAAGAGAAGTATTCAAGAATTATTAATTGGGCTAAGTAACAACAGACGTAACAGCAAGTGAACCCAAGATTTAGCCAAAGGGGGAAAAGCACTAGCAAACGCAAAGCCAGTTAAAAATATAGTTTTTTTTTAAATATTTGGGTAAATCATGAGTTAAATTCATGTCTGAAACAATTTGGAGTAATATCGCTAACATTGTAAAAGTATAAATGAGAAAGGAAATGAAAAGAAAAAAAGATAATAATTAAAAAATCTGAAATGTTTTAGATTTTAAGTTATGTACAAAGGAGCGTTTTTTAACATTTGTGTGTTACCTTTATTTATCAAATATCGTGTCTTCGCCCTTAAACCATAAAATTCAGTTCAACAGCAATATCGCAAAATAATTTTAAAATGAGCGTATCTTTAGAATTTCCGATAAACATTTCCGCGTGCTGGAGATAAAAAGGTTTTTTTTCCCCCGCGTAGAGTGTTGCCATTGCTCGTTTCAAATCGTTGAGTTTGTTAATCAAAAATTTGTTAAAGTTTTATAAAATATGAAATAAATAATAAAAAAATTCCAAATTCCATATTTGGGCTTCCAGATGCCCATACTCGGGTGGAAACGTTCGTTATTCAAAACTGGATGGCTCTATTTACCGTTGTTTTATCACAATGCAAGAAACATACATACATTTATGCGTATTCTTCATTATTTAATTTCTTTAAATATAATACAGGGCGATAATGTTTGGTGGCAACAATTTGAAAAGTGAATCAGATATTTATAGAAAATCAACGCAAAATGCCAAAACGAAAACAATAGTCCTTCAGAGACAAAGCCCCTTTGTACTAAAAAATCGTGTAAATATCTAGCATGAAAAACTCTTTCTTTAAATGCATCAATGAGGTAGTTTATAATATTATAAACCACATAGTTACAGAGTATATGAATTAGGTTTATTACAAGTCACATCATTTAACCATAGTATTTCATCTTTGTTTGCCAATAATATTATCGATTTCTGTATTAGAGTAGAAAACTTTATATTGATATGTGGCAGGAAAATGATTTATCATTACTAGTAAACACGAACACTGCAAAATAGTTTTGCAACAGTTAAAATAATGTTTAAAGTGTTAACAAAAATTATAAGTTAAAGACATTAGATATTAATCTCATACGAATTAGATGTATTATAAATGACATTAGTAACACTATAATTTAATATAATTTTAAATTACATAATTAATGTTATAAAATAAATTTAAAATATAAAAAAAATAAATTTAAATGTGTAATAAAATAAATTTAAAAAATAATAATAATAAATTAAAAAATTCTTTTTAAATTGCTCAGTCAATTAAACTAAGTAAAGTTTTAACATGAAAAAAAGTAAATTAGCAAAATTTTGCCACATCTAATGACAAGTAGGTTAGAGCAAGTGGAGTAAGCCTTCCCTGTATGCAGAGTGCAATGGAAATGTAGCTATGAAACGTCACGATATGACGTCACGATTTATCATGCCGCTGCCTAGACAGACTTCTGGTCGGTTTTGTTTACATTCTAATAGGTGTTGCCCACATGTCAGCTACTCATCAAGTCTATAAGTCTCCCATTCTAATTTTCATGCTTAGCATAAAAGTTTTTCTGTAAAGTACACAGAAAAATTAGAAAGACTATAAATAACTGTTTTAAATTTAATAAAATCTAGGTACATGAAAATGTGTAAATTGTAACTGTAAGTGGAATATATATTGTTACTTGCATACAGGTTCGTAATAGATTGAATGCACAGACAAAGAGTTAACAAAATTTATTCTTATCACAAGAAATAAAACAAAACGCTGAAATTCTCCTCCAAGATATTCGTACAATATCACATAGTAGTTATATTTTAAACTACTAAAACATTAAATAAAACGCAATCTAAAGCGAAGAGAAAACTAATCCGATCTCACGGCGAATTCGCTACAGTCAACAATAACAGCTAAGTAAACAACAATAACTTAGTAAAACAGCTGAACTGAGATGCTTTTCTCCGGCTTTTTTAACCTCTTTAATCAGTCACGAGAAGCTTCTCGTAATTTCTCCAAGTTTCTGAAAAGCAAAAGAGTAGAATTACAGTTACAGCTAACACACAATTTCATTATTACAATTTAAATATAAATTACGAGATATCTATTTATTAAACGCGCGAACACGCGTGCTCCTGCATTTTTACATTTTCGGCTTAGCTTACTCTTAAAACTCGTCACGGGCTGCATTACACGGGGAAATAAAACAATTTTAATTACAATTCTACCAAAAATAGCTAACTAAATACAAAATCCGCAACATGGCCACCTTCCCATGGACTGCACTTCCCAAGCAGTACAATATCTGGACAGGAAGGCAAACTTACACCTAAGGCATCAATGCAATAACAAACATTACGTTATCGTAACAAACAACATAAGCTATAATTGAAATAAGTAACGTAAAACAAATCAAATACTATCAAATGATAAATACAAATCAAATACTAAATGCAAATCAAATGTTATCAAATATTAAATAGAAATCAAACACTATCAAATTTAGAAACAAAAAGGACCATGGTCTTATACTATTTACATTATATATACTAAGCACTATGGCCATAGTAAGGAGCTAGCCTATCGTAATGAAGGACTTTAGGCTTAGAGTTCGATGACTTACGGCGAACCACGACGTCGTTCAGCCTGTTTAGGACTGTGTAAGGAACATCCTAAGGTAACTGTAGTTTCGGACAAAGTCCTTTCCGTAGAGTCGAATTCCACAACCACACCTTGTCTCCTTCGTTAAATCGATTCCAGTAGCTCTCATACCGTATCGGGTCTTCATCTTCTTCGTCGCCAAGTTGACTCGCTTTCGTGCAAAGTTGTGCATCACTTCAAACTGGGCCTGAAGATCTTAAATGTGTTGCTCAGGCGATGAAGGCGCATCCGTAGAGCGATCAAACAAAAGATCACAAAGCAGACGAAGGTCACAACCGAAGAGCATCCGAGATGAAGATTATCCAGTAGTCTCATGGACAGCGCTGCAGTAAGCCAGTAGAAAGAGTGGTAACTTCTTGTCCCAGTCCTCTTGGTTTCTGGTAACCATCAATGATAGGTTATTAAGGATAGTTCGGTTAAACCTCTCTACCGTGCCGTCCAATTGGGAATGTGAAAGGCGTTGTTTGGGTTTTGTCAATGTCGAGTAGCTTTCTCAGTTCTTTGATTACAGCCGAGGTAAAATTCCTTCCCTGATCGGAATGCAATTGAAAAGGCACTTCGAATCTGGAAATCCAGTGCTGTATCATTACCTCTGCTACTGTGACAGCCTCTTAATCAGGAATAGGATGTGCTTCATCTCGGATACTCTTCGGTCGTGACCTTCGTCTGCCTTGTGATCTTTTGTGATCCCCCCGGTGCCTCCACAGCCACTTGGTGAAGTAATCAATTACAACGAGGATGTATTTGTTGCCATTATCAGTTCGTGGCAGAGGTCCCAAAATGTCAAAAGCGCTACGTTCAAAAGGCGCTCCTACGTTGTAAGGTTGCAGCTTGCCTAGGAAACATTCTTTCGGTCCTTTCCGACCCGCACAGGCATCCCAAGTTTGCCACCACTTTTGCACGTCTTCCTTTGCATTACTCCAGTAGAAGTACTCACGAACTTTTTGCAATGTCTTCATTATTCCGAAGTGGCCTCCTATAGAGTTGCTATGTGGTTCTTTAAGGACATTCGGAATCGGGAATCTTGCAAGTACCAGCTGCCATCGGAAAGCGTTTCCATCATCCGATTTGAATTTCCGGTACAAGACGCCGTTTCGAAAATGGAGTGAGTCCCAAAGTGCCCAATATTGTTTTGTTGTAGGACTGTAGGTCGAAATGTACTGCCAGGTAGGTTTTCTGTGTGAAGACTCCATTAATTCAATTAAGGGTTTAATGTCGCCGTCTTCCAGCTGGTCTTTTCTGCATTCTTTGTCACTGCATGGGTCTATATCGGCTGATGTTGATGTTGTAATTTGTCGTGCGACTGGGATAAGCAGCTCGTGTTTCTCTACGACCCTAGTATGATATCAGCAGCTTTCTGAGCAGGGTCTTCCAGACAAGGTGTCATCGTTTCCAGGTGAGGATCCCTTCTGATGGTAGATAGTTATGCCCTCGGAGGCTAAATGCAGTTCGTTATTTTTAAAGACCAAGGAAAAATTGTATTTCCTTGTAAGTCCAATCCAAGTATAAAAGGATCTGTAATATCTGCCACATATGCAGTGGGATAGTATGAGACACTGCCAAACGTGATGTTTACGTTTAACTTTCTATCTATGTGGATTTTATCACCAGACGCACTCTGGAGGGCAACACAAGACGGCGTCCAAATGAGCTCATCTTTAAACTGTCGAGCTAAATCTTTCCGAATGATGGTAACATTCGCTCCTGTATGAATCACCATATAGCAAAGAATTCCATTGATACGTCCTAAACATGAAGCGTACGTTGTTGCCGCCACTCGCTACAGATATCTTAAGCGCTTTGAAATGGTGCTTCTCATTATCCTTCAAATTCCTTTCTGCGATATGGCCATTAATTTGCTTCTCGCGTCGTTGCCGGAGAATGGTCTTATTTTCCGTACTCTGGGGTGTTCTGCAGTTCTTTCGCGCGTGGCCTTCAGCATCACATTTCCAACACTTTAAAGTCAGTTTCTTCTCACTCCTTTCTCGTATCAAAGCATTGATTTGTCTGGTTAAATCATCTAAACTAGCCATCACTTGATCCACTGGCTCGTGGACTTGCACAGCTCTGTTTGGGCGGCGATTTCTGCGAGTTGCTTGCAGGGTTGCCTCGAATTTCATGGCGTACACTAGAGCGCTTTTTAAATCCTTGACATCCGCCATTCACAGAGCTTTCTGTATTTCAGGATCCCGGATGCCGCCGATGAAGTATTGTAGGGACAGGATTTCCCTTGTTTCTCTGGGGCACTCCGTAAAGGAGAGGTGAGACAGCCTTTCAACATCCGTGAGTCTTTCAGTGGGCTTTTGTTGACGGTATTTTAATTGAAACCTACTGTAGTCTTTCAGACATTTCTCCTCAAAGCGCAGCTCTAATGCGCCGGATAGAGCTTCAGAATCTAGTCTTTGGTTTTCTGGGAGAGCTTGAAGGATATCCGCTGCGTCTGCTTTCAGAGAAGAGAACAGATGACAGGCCTTAACTTGGGAACCCCCATCTGAAATATGAAATATGAACATCAAAATATGAAATGTGAACATAATTTCATCACTAATCCATTCTAATCAATGCCAAAGGAGAGCGCATTAATTTCTCGTAGGATCTCCAGGAGAGAACATTCGATTTCAGATTGAGGGCTTTAAACTGAGATAAAAAGCTGAAAACAAAGATATGACTGAAATAACATAATCTGAAAGAGATGAAAAAGTTAAATTCAGGCATTATTTAAGCTCAGTGAGACCAATGGAATTCTTTATGTATATTTATTAGGTATAGCTATAATTTAGGCATTAATAAGAATATATATAAAACAAAATTATTAAACATAAATAAGTAATAAACTTATGTCACTGTAAGATAAATGATTTTATATATTATTTGAAATACAGTATTAAAAAAAAAGAAATGAAACAAAAGAAGAAAAGAACAAAAAAGAAAAAAAAATGGAAGATAGATGATACTACGTCACATAATAAGAAGCAAGAAATGGAGCAATATATTTGAGAACTACAGTTTATATAATTTTTTCCCCTTTTCTACGATAAATTTCGCTTCTGTTAGATTCAGTGCATCTTCTGAAGGTCATTTAGAAAAAATAAAAGAATTCTCAATCTATGAATTCTCGAAAATTCCAGCAGTTTCATAACATCAGATAACATTCCGCTTATTTCAAATCTCTATTTCCCATACTTGACATATTAAGAAATATTTATCTACACTTTACGGTCTTGTAATGAAAAAATGGGTCATGCTTCGTTTTCTAATGTCCACTTGTTTTGTTTCTTAAGCCATAAAATCTGCTTATTTTTCAGATGACCGCAGAAAAATGCTTCCGTCAAAACTGCATCTCTTCTTCTAATGTCAAAAATGATTCCTTTTTTTGTCTTATGCGAATCATGAATGTCTCATTCTTTAATCCCAATGCCAAACTCGCAAGTATTCTTTGAAAGAATAGGCAAAACGGCCGAGAGGGGAGATTCCTAAACATTAGCAGTTCGCCCCACCTTGAACTCCTAGTGAATGAACGCACTGCATGCCAGTTTACGTGATTTTTTTTTCGTATGCAACTTGAATATGTGTCAGTTTTCCTTAAAAAGGTCTTCCGTGAAGGCATCTATTTCCTTAAACAGAGAGCCCACCGTGCTTTTCCATAATCTAAATAGGCCGAAATCCTTTACAAAAAAGCCTCCAACGAAACAAAGAACGTGACTTCATCACACTATGTATATACAGTTAGCTAATTGCTTATCTTATATACTAGTAACTTAAATTTCTATTGTAAGAAACTTGAATTTCTCCACCTTTTTTTTCGACAGCATTAATTCTGTTTGGAAGGCATGAAATTTGCCGTAATAGCATTTCTAGAACTTTTTTTTAAATCTCTCTAACATAAATAATTAATTTTATTTCATACTTTTATTTGCTGCTTTTCGGAATTAATATTTTCGCCAGTATAAAAAGATTAGGAATTAATTAGAAGAAAGCATATGAGGAGCAGGGAAGAGCTGCTAATGATAAAATGAATGTATTCGCATCTCACTATAACGAATCTGGCTTATAATGAACCCCCGGATGTAACGAACAAACCTTTTAGATCCGCCCAATTTTCTATACATTTAATGCTATTTTTTGCTGCTATAGCGAACCTCCAAAGGCATGAAATCGGATGTAACGAACAGTGTGCATATCTTCGATTGAAACTATTTTCTGATTTTCACAGTCTTTCCAGAATTTCTGAAATTTAAACGATAAAATCTGATGTGTCCACAAGAACTTTTAGTTGCTCTCTGTCAGTTCGTGAAGAGGTCTTGCGATGGAAGAAAAGTCATTCACATATCTCCTATAGTAGGCGCAAAGCTCCGGGAAAATTCTCAACTGATGGACATTTTCGAGCTGTCTCCAGTCTTTAAATGATGACACTTATTCTGCTTCCATGCACACACCTTCGGCAGAGATTACATGTTCATACATAATTACATGAGTGAGTGTTCGAGATAGGTCATTTCCTGTCTAAACAATTTAGATTTGGCAGGACTTTAATAAATTGGCTTCCTTCAATTTCTGAAATAAATTTGTAAAGTTTTTCTAAATGTCCTTCAAAACTTTTCCCGGCCGTGATGACGCCATCCAGGAATATCTGAAGGGCCGTTCTCACTGAGTTCCCTTAGCTCAGATAAACTTTGTTGAAGTTTATCTGAGCTAACGGAGACAACAGACGTAGCCGACCCATCTCCAAAACCAGTTTTTTTCCCATAGGGCAGCAAGCTGAAAAATCTGAACTGCTGGTATAGCGGAGCTAGTCTACAGATAGAACTGATTCCATTAGCTCAGATAAACCTCAGTGTCGAATGCCTCTTGACAAGCTTCGTAGGAAAGACTCTCAGCACGGTCTCGGTAAGGCGTTCGAATGTGGCCGGCGCAGTACATAATCCAAACGGCATCACTTGAACTACCAGAGTTCTTGTCCTTTAGTAAATGCCGTCTTTTCTCGGTCATCAGAGTGTATCTAGACCAGCTAATATCCACTCTTTATATGAAGCATCGAAGCCCACTTACCTCCAAAAAGTATCCAGAATACCACCAGTTCTAGGAAGATGGTAGCTGTCTTTCTTTGTAACTTCAACCGGCTATAGTCAGCGCAAAATCTAGTTGAACTGCCTCTTTTCCTGACCAGGACGATGGGACAGGCCCAGACTTGCTGAAGGCTCAATAACCTCGCTTTCTTGCATGCCCTTTAGAGGTTTTCCTACTTCTTCCTATTTAGCAATCGGTAGACGTCTGGAATGTTGCTTGATTGGTGGATTATCTCCTGTATCAATTCTATGCTCTGCCAAACTCGCTCGACCTACGTCAGAAGATGAGCAGGAGAAAAAACTTGAAATTCTTGAAGGACACGCTTTGCAGCAATATATCTATATATATAGTCCCGTAGATGAAGGGATCGTACAAATGAACAGGCAAGTTTTCAAGTCTAAACTCAAGACTTTATTAATTCGAACTGAATGAAGAACTACTTAAACAGTTGATGAGTACGCTGGAACATTCCAGACTCGCAATGCTCTGAAACATAAAGAAAACAGGTTAATAAGATGAAAATTTACATAAAAATCGATTATTAGGCATCTTGCCTTAATAAGTTTCGAACCCGGTAACTTCGGGTCTCCAGTCCGAATTTTCTCCACTAAGCTATGAGAAGCTCAGTCGAAAGGAGGAATTTTTGCTACATTTCCCCCTTCTTAGGAATAAGCAGCGTCCCGCTGCGACCTGGTCTGGCTTCTTGTAAGAGGACTCCTGGAAATATTGGGCTTTCTTTCATCGTCTAGTTGTACTTTTGGATCAAGCTAAGGCTTCAATCTCAATACGTGAACGATGTCTATTGAATTCCGTCCTTTCCTATTTTGTTCTATACATTCTACTACGTACGTTACGTCAGAGAGCTGTCGTGTTATTCGATACAGTCCAAAGTAACGTTTTATGAGCTTTTCGGAAAATCCAACCTTTCGTATTGGAGTGAAGACCCAGACTAAGTCTCCAATGTTGTAGCTGACAGGTCGATGCCTCTCGTCGTATCGGCTCTATAAAAATAAAAAAGAAAAATTACATGTAATTTCAAAAATATTTTTTTCTAAAGACTGTTTTTCATATTCAGATTTTTTTTCCAAAATATAAATTTCTATTTTTGATTAACTAAAATATTTTGAATTTGTTCCAGATATTGAATACAGAGAACTATATAAAAAATCAAAGAATATTTAATTAAATACATTTTTATTGAAGAATATTTGTCAGGACTGAGTGTTCGGTGCATATTCTTGGCAAACATCTTCGTGAACTTCTTAAGTCGTGATCTGGAACAGGGAGCTGAATGCAGCTATGTTCTGTGGTAGAAAACTGTGGTTAAGTGGTAGAAGACCTGCACTTCAGAAGGATTTAAAATCCTCTTTTATTAAACCCCAATTATTTACAGCCACTTCCCAACTCGCGAGGGATACAGAAAATAATGACCGCACTTGGGTCTTAACTGAACAATCAAATAATTTAAACTAAAACTTATTAAGTCCTCGTTGCTCACAGAGCTATGAACGCGAGGTTGGCCTCTAAACTAAATGGTGCGTAGCAAGATTTAACTAATACTAACGCACTTAGAATTACTTCAATAAGTAATAGCGTAACAACGCTACGGCTTAGAACTTAAATACTAGTTGGTCAGGCGAACGTTGAATAGAGTAACAGTGGTCTGAGACTAAAAGCTCTCTCACTATGAGAGGTTCCTACCTCTCGCTTAAATAGCAACTTGGCTCTACTTCAAATTAGCATAAAGCTGAAACGCGCGCTTATTCTAACAGGAAGTTGAGATGAGAACAGATAGAAAAAGGCAAATTAAAATAGCACTTTGTTAGTTTAACTAAAACCTTACTAAATATGTAAGGTTTAGTAAGGTTTATGTATTTAATTAAATATATTAAATACATTTCCATTGAAGAATATTTAATTTAATACATACTAATATTTAAATAAATACTACTAATACCACACACGAGCTGCCAAGCGTCTGCCTAGAAAATCCCATACATGCTTGATGGGATTGAGATCCGGAGATCGTGCCGGCCAATCCATACGTTCAGTATCCTCACTCTCTAAGAGCTGTTCGGCAGCTACTGTGCGATGACATGGTGCATTGTCGTCCATGAAAAGGAACTGCGGACTCATAGTGCCTCTAAAAAGACGCATATATGGAAGAAGATTCTCGTTATAATAACGGGTCCCGTTGACTGAACCTGCGTCGAAGATGTGAAGGTCTGTACGACTACCAAGCATGATGCCTCCCCAAACGAGAACACCGCCACCTCCATACCTGTCCCTTTCAATGATGTTCGAGGGATGATTGCGGCTTGCCCGCGCTCTCCAGATGAGTATGCGATGAGAATCGCTACTCAGACTGAATCTGCTCTCATCTGTAAAGAGTACTCGTCCCCATTCATTGTCTCTCCAATTCCGGTGTTCCCGGCAACACAGAGAACGCCTTCTCCGATGGGCAGGCGTTAGAGGTACACACCGTACAGGGCGTCGTGCAAACAGACCACCACCGTGCAGTCTTCTGGCCACGGTAAAACGCGATATCGGTCGTCCAGTCGCCTGTGTCGTGTGTCTAGCGATTTCTCCCGCTGTCTGCCGCCTGTTTCTTCTGGCCTGTAAGGCAATATACCGGTCATCTGCGGGTGTGGTTCCTCGTGGACGA
>KK116605.1:142652-188919 GCA_000611955.2 Stegodyphus mimosarum
CTTCCTCCAATCCCAATGATTCGACCTCGGGTAAAAGCATCCAGATGTCGTCTAACAGATTGATTATTCGCCATTTCTCGCTGAGGCAGCAACTCGGTGTGATTTTAACTGCTATACGGCGTGTAATCTCTTTGCCAGAAATACTGATCTTACACCGACAACATCTCTACTCAGACACTCCCCCATTACGTCTACTACTCAGACACTCCCCCATTACGTCTACCTGCATATCTGCGCATGTGCTACCGTACATCACCTTACTTTATCTCCTGATTGGTCTTTCTGTCCGCTCTGCCTCTTCGTTCAACTGATATGCTAATTTTTCGACTTCGTCCTTAATTTTTGCACACCAGTGTATAAATGTTCGAACTGATTGCCTTTTTCCTTAACTGAAAATCTGCATCGGGATTTCCAAGATAAAATGGCTTTTCGTAAAATTTCCAGGAGTATTAATTTCCACTCCTCTTCCAGTACTTTCCAGAGTTCATAAATTCTGGTTTGTTTGTGCTTAGAAAGAGCTTTTTGAGACATAAGGCACCATAATCCATAGCTGAAACATCAAAAGTTTTCGCAGGAATAGGTTGAAAATTTATATATGTAATACCTGTAATTGTGTTCACTTCTTGAAGAGAAGTGTAGTGGGACTTTTCGAAGTATGGTTTCTCGCTTTGTCTTGATGAATTTTCACTCTTTGAAAGTCACTGGGATAAAGAAATGAACACCTACTGTAAATATCGCAAGTAAAACGCTCTCTTGATAGCACCGTTGTGTTGTCTTTTAATACTTTTTATTCCCTCCTCTTATTTTTCTCTACAGGATTTAGCAGAATTTTAAGTATACAGTTATAAGGTATTCCTCTCGCCTTCTTTGTATGCCTTCGTGGTGTGGTGGTCAGCATACTGGACGCGTATTCGAGAGGTCCGTGGTTCGAATCACGGCGAGGGTATTGCTCATTTTTTGCATCTCCTGTTTCCAAACAACCTAAGTGGCGCCAGAACAAAAAAAAAAGGTGGTGGATGATGATTCTTCACCACCGAGATTCGGCGATTGGGTCTTCTAATCCCCAGTCGCCCTTTAAAATGGGGAGTATAGAATGTATTTCTCCCGCCTTCTTCGCATACCCTCGTGGTGGACTAATTTTCGTGGTTCGAATCCCGGTGAGGGCATTGCTCATTTTTCACATCTCCTCTTTCTAAATTAACTAAAGACTCTACACGTTAGCAAATAATAGCAATTATTATATACACAGAATTATTAAAAAACTTTTATTACCATTTTATTGTATTTTTGTCGTTTGAACTTTTTCTTGCCATTTGTGCTATGAACCTTCATATATTACTTAGTATTTTAATTTCTTACCCATTGAAAATGAAGGATTTTCTTCTGTTTTAAATACAGATATGTTTCCAGCACGATATGTCCTTACTTTATTGCTATTTTTTGGGATGTGTCTTATGTTTGGTCACAGAGTGTGCCTCAGTGTTGCAATGGTTGCCATGGTCAACACAAGCACTGAACTTCGGACACCTGAAAATGATGAAAATTATGTCAGAGACGCCAACCACTGCCCGTTACCAAATGTGACTTTGAATGCTTCGCAGTCTGTTATAAAGGTATTTATAATTAACTAGTACTTTTAACAATGATACTGATATTCAAATAATTTCTTTTTAATGAAACTGCTTTAATCTTCTACCCAATTATATTATTTTTCAGGTTAGGTACTTAGAGTCTTAAAAACAGTAACTACTCAAATCGCAGATACATGTATTGCGATATTTTCTTTTTACTACCTTGTGCTAAGTAAAGGAAGTATTGCAATCGCGCAAAATTTCGCGTGTCATATTTCACCGAATATAGGCATTTTGTTCGCTGTTGAATCAATTTGAAGGATGTTTTTGCGTCACATCTGTACGTAAGGACAGAATAAAGGGCTATGTTTTAAAGAACGGGTTGTAAAATGGATCTAAAATGGATTCAGAAGGTATTTTTTCGTAGCGCCTGTACGTACGTATGTATGTCTATATCTCGTTTAACTAAAAAGTGATCAGCCGCAGAATTTTGAAATTTAGTGCATGAGACTGCTAGTTGCGTACTTCCCTATTTTTTACAGTCGAGAGCATCAAACCTAGACATATGTAATAAAATGAAACCAAATTTATAAAAGTACTGATGAAGAACACTGAGACGTAGAAACGCAGAAATTCTGATGACGAAGCACGTATATGGCATATTGAAGAGGAAGAATTTTTGTTGCCTAGAATGCTAATCCATTGTGAATAGGAAACTTGGCAGTTAAGGCAAGTTAAATTCCATTTAATGCAACTGCTATGGGAAGAGAGCACAGCGAAATGGTATCCAAGCAGCAACAGAGGTACAAGCGAAGTGCGTATTAATCCAACATGGAAGATAGCGAAGAGGAAGGTTTGCATTTAGCTTAGAAAAGTTTCAGTTCTTAGAGCTTAGGTTCCGAATTAAATACGTCATATCAACTACTTCAAAAAGCATTACCCAAACTCTGGCATACATTTATCTAGAAATGACGCAATTCATAAATGTTATTCATTTTTTTTAATAAAGAGAAAATATTAGATTAAAAATAAGGAATTAAGAAACTATTATTAAATCGAATTACGAAGCTGATTTTCATATTTTTAACCTTACACGCACACATATAAACTTAAAGCATCTGAAGTTAAAATAAAATTGGAATCAAAGCAAGACAATTCCTCAAGAATATTAAAAATTGTAACAGTGCAATATATATATATATATATATATACACGGACCATCTTTCCCAGTTTGATGAGCTCTGTTTTTTAATTCATATATCTTGGTAAATTGTGCATGCAATAGTTGTAGAATTATCGATTTAATTAGTGTTAGGCCTAAGGATGTCCCATTTGTTTACATTTGAAATTAGTAGAATAGTGAATTAAGTCTGTTGGTACCCCACCTTCAGTGTCCTTTTTTCCCAGGAAGACCAGAAGCTAACTTTCAGTTTTGTGCCGTCTTGCCAGTTGGCGAAATTGCTGGTTTTTATGTTTGGTCCTTTTATGTTTTTCTGTGAACCTGTTTCGATTCTTTTTATATTTCTGCCTTGCTGCGAAGTGAGAACTGAATTGATTGAAAGAGAAATACTATATCTGTAATGAAATTCAAGGAAATAATTTTAAATAAAGTGTAGCAAAAAATGTGAATAATTTAATAAATCGTACAAGTCATGTGGTGTCCAGATCAGATTAATTAGATGTAAGTACTTGAGAAAATAATACTCTGTGTGATGGAGTATTATTTTTATATTTTTAAATATAAGTTTTAAATTCATTAATTTTTACTTAATAGTAATTTTAGATAATTGACAATAATGTCTTCACCAATGAAATCCTTTGTTTTGCTTTTAACACTAAGCACCTATTTTAAAAATTTTTTCTGTATTTAGAGTTAGAAAATGAAATTAGAAACTCATAAATATGCTTTATTTTACAAACGGGGATTTATTTAATTTAAACATATTGCCACTGAGAACTAGTGTCTCAGTGGTCGTTAGACGGACCCCACGGTTGATGATCTTTCCGTAGGCCAGATAGGCGTGTTTTTGGTGGTAGTGGTTTTAGAGATCTTAGCATTGGCTTTCTTTACTCCCCTGTTGTTGTGGTATTTGTTGTGTGTGTTTAATTAGATATAGATTTTAGATGTTCTATATTTTTGTGTTGGAAAAGTGGAGTTACTCTTGTGACAGTTCTGTTGGTTTTTTGATGGTATTGCATTGTGATTTTTGGTTTGTTCTTTGTTTTGGGATTGAGGCCTATTGTGTTTGATTGTACCGATTAAATCACAGACCTGTACATTTTGTTTTTGAGATTTTTAGTCATGATTTTTGGAATTTTGCCTTTTTTTTATTGGTAGTTCCCTGGTTTGTTTGTAGTATGTATGGTTACATGTTGTTTGTTCTTTTTTCTTGTAACTAACGGTGTGATTTTATGATTTTCTTTAGTTTTGTTGGTATGAATGGATGGATCGGTCTTTTAATTGCAACCATACTAAAATGTATCTTTTTGGTTTGATTTGTTCCCATTATACTAACCTTTTTTTTTTGTTGCCCGGTTCTTGAGGCTTTGGTTTTCTGGGGCTTCGGCTTATACTATGATAGTTATTACATCGTTGTATTTAACATAATTTTATTCTGGACACGGCCAGACCGACCGCTGTCTTCATTGTTTGTTGTTAGATGGGCTAGCTCTTAATTTGAGCCATACGACTGGAGCATTCCAGTCAGGTGGGCCGTAGGGCTGCACCCCATTACTATACACTATACTCTATGTGATGGAGTATTACACTGAAGTGAATTTGCTCCTTATTCTCATATCCGGAAAATTTACTGTGTTAATACGATTTTAAGTTTTTAACATACAGTGTTATCTTGATTATCCGGATGCAGATAATCCTGTTTGCAGGTTACCTCCCGATGGTAGTACCCACGGGCACACATTCAATGCTATGCTCCAGAATGTGTAAAAACAAACACGCACAAATTCGAGCATAATGAGCATAATATAAAAACCGCTGAATTGCGTCTTTAGAATTATTTTTAACGATTGTCTCGCATAAGTAATTTAAGGCGAGAAAAGAAACGGCACTGAAGAAAGAAAGACGCGAGCCTTCAAACCACGTTTTGGTTCTCAATCCCTTTTTTTTCGCAGCAAGAATGTACGTAACGATGCCATACAGGAGGTTTGTTTGAGTGAGAAGTTAATTTCATCGAATGATTTTGAGAACAAAGTCAATTGCTATGAATTATTCCTTTGTCCTGAAAGAATCGTATAGCAGCCTCTTCGTCATTGGGTTATTTCCAAATTGTGTAGTCCATCGTATTAAAAAAAATGGCGAAATGTGGCAAAAAAAACAGCGTGTGATATTTCAAACGGAAACTAGAAATCTCGAGCCACGACATTTGGCGTGTTGTTGTAGCATCGTTTCCTTGTCATTTTTTCTTCTTTTTAAACTGACGGAATAGTACCTCGGCGGGCATCCATTCAACTCTTGCGATACTTAAAATATTTAAAAGGAAATTCTGAATTTACGTGGCTGCAAAGCAAACATATTCAACCCACACATCATCGCAATTCATATAATCTTCAGTTTTTAAAGTGTTAAAAACGTAATAATAGATTGATAATCATTGACTCAGTAAACGATTAAGAATAAGATTAGATTGTGGCTAGGATGCATGCGCAAAGTTTAGAAATCAGTCCAAGGACGAGAAGTTTTAAAAAAAATAGAGTTGCTGCGAAGATTTACATCTGTTATGTGTCAATTATAATCAAGGATTTCTGCTCTTGTCAAATTTAAAGATATAAATAGTTGTTGTTTTTAATGGCGATGATTAAAACGATTTCAGTATTAAATGATTTTGCTTAAGGTTCCACAGTTTCATTCGAAATGTTTTATAATACTGCGCAAGGATTTTGCATCAAAATTTTTAATTCTTTCAACCCAGCATACTTCTAATAAATGAAATTCCATATCATATATGTTACGTCGGAAAACTCAACGCTTAAAAGGCTTAAAAATGTGTTATTCCAATATTATTCATTTACTCCGTGCTAATATATATTACTTACTTGTGTGTGCTTACATGAAATCTTGTATGAGCAGAATCAATCAATGAATTCTCATTTCAAAGTTAGGCAAATAACTGGAAAAAGTGGCACCAGAAATTATTCAATCGTACACAAATCATGGATCAAAGAAACTAGTGTGGGAAAACCCGAAGAGAATAAAAAATGGTAAAAATAAGAATGGGATTTTCTTGCTGCAAAACATTCTTTGGTGGAGGCTAATTAATGCGAACAAAATGTTGTCTACCAACGAACCTGTTCATGCCACCAATAAAATCATTTTTTCTGATTATTGTAAGTTTTACTAAGTGTTTATGTCTATTTAATTATACTGTTGTTACAGTTTATGATCGCAATGTTTTGTACCGTTTTATTCGGTTTCTTATTAATTGTATTATAGGTAATAATTTCAACAGGGCTAGGTTGAACGTTCCTAGACTATTGGCTGCCCTCGTACCTTCCTAAGATTGCCGTCCTCAAATTAAAAGCGAGCAATGGAACACTGTACGGGGGAAAAATTTATCTCCAGCACGCGAGACTGTGTATCGAAAATTCTAAAGAAATGCTCTTTTTAAATATTTTGTGATATTGCTGTTGAACTGAATTTAATGGTTTAAGTACGAAGAACATGGCATTTAATAAATAAATGTAATACACAAAACGTTAATAAACGCGCCTTTGGTCGTAATATAAAATCTGAAAGCTTTCAGATTTTTTTTAGTTTTGTTTAATAGGCTGTGCGATTCATCACGGCTAAATACGTTAATTTTCCCTTCTCACATGAAACTCATTTGTCTTTGGATGGTTAGCTTAACAAACAAAACGTCCCCTTTTGGCATGAAAGAATACATCAAGTTATGCACGAGAAGCCATTGCATTCGCAAAAGACCTTTATCGTATGGATTGCATAGTGTTATTATAACAGCATTTTTACGTTTTTTATTTGTACTAAATAAAGGAAATATTGTAATACCGAAAAATTTCGGGTATCATATTTAAACGAAAATATCCATTTTGACTGCTTTCGAATCCTCTTGAATGAATTTTTTTATCTATTTATATTTACTTTACTTATTTTGTGCGTCTGTTTTGTTTCAATGACCTTTTAATTATTAGTAATAATCTATTAATCTGACAATCAAACTCGGGAAGTAGTTACAATAAATTTTGAAACTCAAAATTACATAAGTTTGAAAGATAGTATTGCAGTTATTTAAAAGAGATCTGAAAATTCGCAGAAGTTGTTGGTTTGTAAATCATTTTGACTTGCTTGGCATTCACACTTTTTATTTATTTCTAGTTTATAATCTTTTTATTTATTTCTAGTTTATAATCTTTTTGCGTTTTTGTAATCAGTTGTTTAAAAAATCCAAATTGATTTGACTTTATGTAAAGTCAAATCAATTTGGATTGTAACTACTTTGACTTTATGTAAAGTCAAATCAATTTGGTTCAATCAAAAGTTTCGGTTTGTTTTTAATTTATGCCTAACCAGTAATCACTTGCTTTTAAATGTTTCCTAGGGGATGTTGATTTGTATTCATTATTTAACATATATTAATCTGTAAAATTACTATCATTTCTCTTTCCGTTTCCCTGCCAGAATGCAAATCATGTTCGAGAGTATTTAAGCCGAGATTTTTCGGATTGTAAGACAGAGTGCTTCTTCCTCCCGATGCAATGTAATTAGGGTTTTGCTAGCCAAGGTAAGATTGCATTCATTGGGTTCACATTACAGCTGCCAACATTTAAACTGTTATGCCGGTGAGAAGTTTTCAGCCAACTTCGCGTTAAATCAATTACGTAGCCTTTGACTGCCATGTTTTGTTTTAATCTTAAAACTGACTGCAACATCGCCACAAATGGTTAGCTAAACTGTCAAGCAGGAGACGTGCATTTATATTCCAGTTCAGATTTAATCAAAAGGTTTGTTTTAAAACTCTGTAAACTCTGTAGTTGTTTTCAGACAAGCTATAATTTTTCTCCAAATCTGTTAGGAGTTTGAACTTAGTTTATGCTAACAAATAAGACTAAACTCCATATATCTAAATGTTTATATTTCGAATTCCAGCAGTTACAAGGAAGTTTCGTCTTTCAACAAATAAGGCCTAGCTAAACTGCAATCAAATAATTTAAATATAAAATGGCTTTTCTTTTTATGTTAGGATAAGTTTTCATAAGTCTTACCCCCTAAAAAACAAGTATAAATCGTAGGATCTATTAAAAGAAATAAAATTTATGTGTATCTACTTCCATGCCTCTCAAATTAACTTACACATTTTCGTTGCCCTGCGTTGGCAACATGCTTTTTGGATTTGTCTGCGATGAAATCGGTCGCTGGAACATTTTGCTTTACATATATATCATCACGTTATCCTATAATTTATTTTATATCTGTTCGTTTTCTGATGTTTTTATGCATTATTTCGTTAATGAGTAACAGCACTTTAATATGAACGGAATAGTAGCGGAATTTATTAAGTTATTTAGAAACAAAAATACATTTCGATTTCGGCGCCATTCGAATATCGGAACGTAAACAATGTGTGCTCATAATATTTTGTGTTATCGCTGCCGATATTTATTACAATAAAATTTCATTGTCTAATCTCTTATATAAAATTAATAAAATTTATCAACACAATTTAGAAATCCAGTTCCTAAGTCGTACCACCTATAATTTAAGTCTTTTAAATTGCTCTTACGCTTAAAATTGGACAATTATAATAAACCTTTCTTTTTTCTCAATTAATATATTTATACAATTAATTACAACAAAGACCCCCAGCTAGTTTTTTATTTTCTTGTTAACTCTAGCATGTAAGTCCTGTACCCATTCTCTTCATACCCATAGGCACTGAATCGTACTCTCTTTGCTGTCTTCCTCACAGATATTGCAGCGAGATGAACATGATGTGAAACAGGTAACTCATTTTTCCGGAAGAGGCGAAGCTGGTGTGATTTTACGGCTAATATTTAAAGGTTAGGCTAATATTTAAAGGCGTTCGCAAGAGGCTTACAACAAGTATTTCTCTCAAGTAGTAAAATGTTATATGATGCGAGAGCACAAAGTTCAGTGATCACAAAACAATAAATATCTCCTTGAAATTCCATTAAATAAATAAAAATAACACGTTGTCGCATTTTTGCGTCCTTATGTATTATTTTCATAGTGGATCGAGTCTATGGTATTCTAAATTAACAAACAATTTGAGTTTAGTTAGTCAAATAAGATATGGCATTGATAGGATCTACAATAAATAAGATTAGGCGTGAATCTATTACTATCCAAGCAGTCTTAAAGAAGGGCAGATTTAATTATTTTATCAGTAATTACCATGAAAAACTAAAATAAAAAAAAACGAAAAACCATAAAAATATTCTTTTTCTAGAACGTTCGCTAGTTTTAGCTGTCATTCAATCCAAATCACAGAAATAGAATGCAAAATTAAGGTAGCGGAAGATCCTGATCAGCAGCTTTGAATCATTCGAAATTGAAATTTATGGAGTTTCATAAAATATCTACGATAACTTACATTACTGTTTTACATATTTTATAACTTGCGTTGGCGTATTTCGCTTCCATGTAGATCTAAAAAAATTAAGTTATGCGAGTGAAGAGTGGCTCAAACGATTTTAAAGTTTGTAGGATAATTCTAAAAATTTGTTTCGTAAGAAATCCTGAAATTTTGATAAAGTGGACTACAGTTCCGAAGACCTTTCAAAAGTCGCCATGTACTGAAACGTGATCTTCGAATCTAAAAATGTTATTTTAAAGCTATAAAATGCATAGAACTTGCTGTTAAGCAAGGGCAAGTATTAAAAGGGCATTAAATAGGTGTTTACGAAATTCACATTGCGCGTTTGCTAATGTCTGAATTCATCTGATTTCGTCTTAAAGTTCAATTCGTATCACTTACACTATTAGAATATTTTTGAGTACATCCTATACATTTCTGCGTCTCTTTTTAAAATCGAAGTATGCAGATAATTCTTCTTTAACTAAGGACAATATTTTATATCTAAAGTATAGGAATGAGAATCAGAATGTTGCAATTAACACAAGCATTCAGTTTGCCATGAAATAATAGATCCCCTACTTGCCATTCAATCAGTATAGTATTTCTAATAAACAGTAACAGGTACCCTTTTGTAAAAACACTGATATGTACATGACATGACTTCCTTGTACGGAATACTAAATTATGCGCATTTTTCCTGCATTTCATTTAAATTATCTCCTTGAATTTCATTAGAGATATATATTTCTCATACGATTAATTCAGTTCTCACTTCGCGACAAAAAACAATTTTTACAATTAAAATTACAGTTTCTACGCAAAAACAAGCAATTCGACCAGCGGGCAAGAAGGCAGATTTTTCGATGCACAAAACCGAAATTTTAGTTTTGGTCTCACTCGGCAAAGAGACACTGAAGGCGTGGAAGCTGACTTAATTTATTGTGAACACTATGCTGAGTCAATACATGGCGTAATTTAATAACTTAAATGATAATTCCAGAATGGATCAATCATGATTTAATTCGCAATAACAAAAGAAGTCGTTATTTTGTTGTTGCGAAGCTTATTTTCTTTAGATTAGCAACAAATCCGCTACTCTGCTAAATTTCAAATGTAAGCAAATATGGCTGCTAAGGTAAAAAAAAATTAGTCTTAGCCGCACTTAAACAACTTTTAAATTGTTGATAATTTTACAACTATAACATGCAGGTTAACTAAGGCCTTAACCGGAAGATAAGAACAGCATAATTTAATCTTTTTTAAAGCAAAAAGTGCACAATTTACCAACATATAAGAAAAAAAAAACCTGAGCTCACGGAGCCGAGTAACAGAGTATGTATATATGTACACACACACACACACACACACACACACACACATATATATATATATATATATATGCTTTTGGGGCGGCCAATTGCCACCAAGAAGGGAGATGCAGAACTACATGCTATAGCAGTCCTATGTACACAATTTCAACGCTCGAGGCTACTCATTTTTGAGTTATGCGAGATACCTATGTACGTACGTACGTACAGACGCAAAGAAAAAGCCCTTCTGTATCTATTTTAAATCAGTTTTATAATTCGTTTAAGGAAAAAGATTCCTTTGTTCTGTTCTTACGTACAGATGTCACGCAAAAACATCGTTAAATTGCATTCGATAGCGGTCAAAATGGATATTTTCGTTGAAATATGGTACCCGAAAAATACTGCAAGTAAAAAATACTGCAAACTGATAAAATAAAGCATAAATTTCTGATTTATTTTTATTCATTATTTACAGAATGTGCCTGTTCCATGGCTTAAGGTTATTCAATCTCCGGCGGTATGGGCAGTAACAATAGCTAAATTTTGTGGAGTCTGGAGTTTCCTTTTTTTTCCAGAGTAAATTACCAGCCTACTTAGATGAAGTACTGCATTTGCCCTTTCAAAAAGTAAGTAGTGATTAAATATCCTTCAGTTTTTAACTCTATCCATAGTCTCTGAATTATTTTCAGCGCATCTGAATTCTATGCCAAATGAAAAACGTTTATGGAATGCATTACAACTTTCATACTTTAGTTCTAACGTAATTAAATTACGCCTAATATATTTTCCTAGTATACTAATTGCATTGGTTTAATCAATACCATATTTCCAATTTTTGAAAGAGAAATGAGTTTTTTAACCTAAAATTTGGTAAAAAAGACCGTATCCATAATAGAGAAATTATATCTTGGAATGTTAACTATATGCATTTATGATTTACACCATTATCAAGGCAAATGAATTTTGTTCAACTTGTCACAATAACCGCAATTAATTTCAAAGTGAGCTCTGCTGGCGGCGCAAGAGACGATGCAGTGATTCTCTGTTTGATTTTCTATTGCTTGAGGTATTATGCAGTGTCATTTTAGCTACAATGTCCGTTGAAGATTTCAATCATTGATCAAAATCCGGAAAACAGTGATTTTATGACACATCTGTTAATAGAAAGATCCTCATTTCAAACAGAATAATCTTTAGGTAGGTGCTGAAAGTAGCTGAACTTATCTTGTACATTTTAACAAAAAGGGCTTCCCTCTCATACTTAATCTTTTTGCCATACATTCATAGATATGACAATATTTGTAAGACTTTGTCCTTAGATCGGAAGGACATCTATGCATAAAATTGATATGAAATGCTAAATCGTTGGTTTCACCTGCTTTTAGAACTTGAAACTGAAATAAAGCAACGTTGTATAGCAAAATCTTCTTGAAAGAAAAGATAGCAGAATATTTGAGTTACATAGATCAAAGTAAGACTAAGAAATTCAAGTTGAAAGATCGATGGAAAGGGATCGAATACTTCGAAATGATACGAAAACTAGTCTTATAATGGCTGGAAGAAGGTGGAAGGAAAAGGACTGAAAGAATAGAATCCTCCATGAAGTGAAGTCCTAAATATGCAAGTCAGCAAGTCTTATAAGGTGGGAAACAAAATGTATATTGAAGGAAAGCTTCTTTATCAAATCCTAAATACTATCACTGAGTTTCAATCCGAGAAAATGAGCAACTTCTACCAGGAATTCCAGAAATTTCTGGAGGTTTTGATAGTACTATGTTACTTGATATGGATAATTTGAAAAATATGAAACATTAATCATAATTGTAGAATTCATGCGGTAAAAATAATAAACTCTGAGAAGAAAATGTTTAATAGTACTCTAACGTACCGAAAGTAACCTAGTTATTAAACGGTAGACTAACGGTAACTGTATTAAACTCAACATTTTAACCTGTCGTTGTTAACTTGTCGCAAATTTGCACCTGTTGGATCTAATGCTTTACACCACTGCATAAAAGCAACGCATAAGATTTCATAAAATCTATAAAGATGCGACCATCTTTATGTAAATAGGGAACTGTTTGCCAAGATAAAGACCTTCACATATATGCCCCGACAGCCTAATGATGGCTGCTTTCTTCATGATACCGAACTTCATAAAGGTGAAGGCACATCTGTGCCTTTATATCATCGCAATTTTGTTTTGGAAAGCGATTGTCAACTTCAAAAGAAAGAAGTACCGGAACATTTAGGAAAGTTGCCGACTGTTGGCCAAGATTAAAACTATACATGGGCGTCCCGACAGCCTTCACAAACATTGCTTTCCTCGTGATACTGAACTTCGCTTCTTTGGAAATTTATGCCGTGTCATCCTAATGCCTTGGGGACTTTCATAAACGACGTATAACTCTAAAAAATATGCTGACATCTTTTCAGCGTCAGTTAGACCATTCTCGTCTGCCCTCACTTCTACTGCCCCTCTAGTCGTTTCACTCTCTAAAAATGGATACAACGAATTAATAACAACAGATGAAGTTTGGCTTATCTTAAACATTGTGACGGAAACAATCAATATCCCTTACCCCACATGAAGCTTTTAGGCTTTGAATGTTACCTTTTTTCTGTGAATGAGATCATAAAACTCATTCGGGTACTGTATTTGGTTCAAAATATTATGTAGAGAAAATTGCATAACCATTTCTGAAGATTTTGCAGGAATTTACCCGAAAATGCAGTCCTCCATCAAAGTTCTGCGTCTTCACACACTGTTAGAACTCGTCAGAGATAAAAAAAAAAAGTTGATTCAGAAAATCGTATCAGTGGATATGGAGCACTTCATGCGATAATTTCCTTTGCGGATACCTGAGAAAATATAAACACAAGAAATTTCCATTCTGAAAGATTTCTGAAAAATAGTAGACAGGATGTAAAAAAATGCTAATAAAATGTTACGATGTGCTTCAAAATCATGGCAAAAGAGATAAAGGCTTAAACTATTGCGCCGAAGTTATGCATGCTGATAAACATCTCAAAAAGATTTTGTACGGTTAAAAAGTTATGAAACATCAAGCTATACTCTAAATACTTTTATTACTCTGGCAGATCTTGTTTTCGAATAAAACTACAAAACGTTTTATGGGATTGAAACTGATAATCGAAATTTTTATAACAGTGCAGAATTTTCATGATATCAGTTTCCTGCATTTCTCAGTTCATTTTCCTGGTCTGTCTTGAAACATTCAACCATTTTACCATTTCTAAAATTGCCTAAACAGCTTCTAAGTGGCTTAAAATTCTTCATCTTACAGACCTTTCCAGACGATATTTTGAGGTTTAAAAACTACTATTTTGACTTTTTAGATATAAGCAGATATCGATAGAGTCCCGAATAAGATAGATAAAGTCCCAAATTCTAGATATAAGCAGAGAAACATAGATTCACTAAATGCTTGTCATGCCTTTGGAAGATGTCGTGCCATTTTTTACATTTCTCAAAGAGATTGATAAAAAGGGCTCAGATAATGTACTTACGTTTCTTGATTCCCTGAAATGCTCCCGATTCTTCTTTTGTATATTCACTGAGAAAATAAATTCATTAATTGGTTATTTCATAACATATCGTTATTTTTATACATGTTAAGAAATTTTCAATATCTGCTGTCTACCATAACAGTTTTAGCGTTTAGGTTGTAGCTATGGAAAAAAATTAAGTATCATCTTTATAATTTTTAAGGTATTTCTTGCATGCCTTCGTGGTGTAGTGGTCAGCACGCTCGGCACGTATTCGAAAGGTCTGTGGTTTGAGTCCCGGCGAAGGCGTTGCTCATTTCTTACATATTCTTCCACCTAATGTCTCTATACTGTCTATAAAATAACCTAATGTCTCTATACTGGCGCCCGAGCTAAAAGAAAAGGTGGTGGATCATGATTCGTGTTGTAGTGGTCAGCACGCTTGATGCATAATCGAGAAGTTCGTGGTTCGACTCCTGGCGAGGGCACTGCTCCTTTTTCACATCGCCTGCTTCGAAACAAGCTAATGTCTCTCCAAATTTATCAAATGCTTCTAGATTATATATTAGTGATTATACTACTATGAAACGTAAATTTCTGTTTGACTAAAGTAGTCTGAATGATCTCCAGAATTATTTTTAGTCTGTTTATTTTGACCTGATTAAACCTCAATACTAACTTGAAAAGAAACAAATAAGAAATAATTTCTATTTGTTCAACAATTCGCTTCTTTCAGGTATCTATATCCTTCAGAATTATGACCTTAACAAAGATGAGTTCATTTATATAACTTTAAGATTTGATTAACGAATTTAGCGTTCACTGACAGTAGCTTAGTTTGTGAACAGAAGGACCGAAACTTCACTACATGTTATTGGAATAATATAAAAAATTTCTATTATTATTTGGGTTCTTTCATAGATAATGCAACATTTACCTTTTCCGGAATTATGGAATGGGATTTCCATGTAATGTTATTAATTATCTGTGAAAAATTTACTTAAACAACTCAAATTAAATCAGTACCAGTATTATCCAACACCACTAATCCCACGATAGTATACAATAATAGTAATACCCAATACCATGAAGAAGATTCATTATAGTTTTAATTAGATGGTTAATAAATGTTATTAACTTTCGTATGTTCCGCAAAAATAGTTCATTCATAAAGTGTTAACAAAACATTTCAGCTTTATTGATTGGTTTTTAAAGGAATGTTTTTCTTTTTCAAGAACGGTCTTGCGAATGCACTTCTATTTGGAGCTCTGTGCATGTCTATAGTCATTTCTGGAAAGATTTCTGATTTTATTAGAGGAAAAGGATATTTCAAAATAACCTCTATTAGGAAATCATTTGAAACAATTGGTAAGTTTGATATTTATTTTACCATCTTAAATAATAATATATAGATGATATACTTTTTCATAAACTATAAATATATACTTTTTGCAAACAAAAACTGCACGATAATTCTCTGAACTTCTTTTTGAAGAGGAATTGAAGTTTTCATTACTGATACAGTAATTAATAAATTTATCTTATTTAACCTGAATGGATTGTATTGTTGTTGCTATGACGTCGTAAATATCTCGTTAAATGATTAGAATAGTTAAAATTAACAAATAAAGTAAAAATAATAACCAGATGAACAATTTCATATCTCTCAGGTTACAAACATTTTCGGGAGAGAAGTTACAATTAGATTTAAACGAATTGTAAGGTTTATCCTAAGTTCTTTAACAGTTATTTTAAGTTGTGTATCTTTCCTATCTTATTCTAATTTCAGCTTACAATTTCCTGCCAGAATGCAAATGCAGAAAGGCAGTTAATGCAAATGAGAAAGCATACTGTTTAAGTCGTGACTTCACCGACTTCAAGAGAGAGAGAGAGAGTCTGATTCCCTGACTAGCGCACGTTTGCCTTTTGGCTACGTCTCTCTGAGCTATTGCTACGCTCGGCCATACCTTAGGCCCTTGCTTGGCTTCGACGACTTAATTAATACTTAGGGGTCAACTAGTCAGATCTCTAATAGCTTCGGCTATACCTTTTAAATAGCTTAGTTAAGCTAGTTTTAGTTTAAATTATTAAGTTCAAGCCCAAGTGGCGGCTTTGTGTAAAGTTCCAAGTAGGAACTGACTATAAATATACTGAAAAATAAAGGGTTGTAAACCCTCCTTAAGTCTTACATGTTCTGTTCACACGCTTAAGCGATTATTCGCTTGTTAGTGTTGGTGGGGTTTTAAGTTAGAGCTTTAGGATTAAATAGTAAAACCCCACAGAATAATAACTCTTATTTTCAAGGGGAATATCAGTAAATAATGCAAATAGAAAAAATAGGTAAGATAAAAGTTTTCTTAATAAACGCGAGGAATATCATACGTCACCAAAATAGACTGCAGTAGAACTCCAATTATTTTTATTTCTAATTTTGTTTTAAATTTAAAGATTGTTTTTCGAAATTTTAAGTGATTATTTATTCGATTTTCGATTTTGCACAGTTTTGGTTTATCTGGTAGTTTTGGAATTGCTATCGTGTTGCTTTTGATTCTAAATTATATTTAAATTTTCTACAGGATTATATTTAATTTTTTAAGTTTTCTTTCATGCCAGTTTATGCAGTAATTTTTTTAGCATTTGAAATTTTTGCGATTTTTTATGCCAAATGTTTTTTCTACTTTGACAAACTGAATATGATAGTTGAACTAGCTTTGATTTTGGTTTAATTTCAATTACAATTAATTACATTATATATATATATATATATATAAGCAAAGAAATGATGTGTAAAAGATACACGAAAAAGTAAGAAACTTAAAAAAGGTTTCTTTATAATAAAGTCAGTCAGCAATGCGTAAAAATGACGATCATAGCGAATTTTATCAATGATGGAAGATCTGGCACTAAAAAACAACTAATAATTTTAATAAGAATTAGAATACACACCTGTGTATGTTGTTTCGTAAAAATTGCACCTTCTTGAATCTACTGAACGTTTGCCATGAGTTCGTAATTGCAGTTTTCATCAAAACAAACTTTCACACTACGACAATTTTAGTCCTATCGTACCTTTTAATAAAAATATATTAATTTTTCCCATTAACAAAGCTCCAAATAATAAGTTGTTCTTTATCCTACTTCAGAGAAACTACCACTTTTTTAATAATCGAAATGGACCTTGAAAATAATTACTAAAATTATATGTCATAAACGAATTTCAACTCATGAAGAAATGCCTTTTGAAGCAATCGATATAAAATTTAATTTCTTCGGTTCTTTTAATTTCTTTCTTTAAAATTTAATTCTTTAATTTCTTTCTTTAAATTTCGGATCTTAGCATTTGCTCAAATGGATTTTGCAGATGCTTCGACACTGATTCTCATCTGATGTCGGAACCTAGCTTCCAGAAACTTGCAATGGAAACTTTAAATACATAGCTGTCTTTCACAACTTAAAATGCATAATTTCTCAGAAAAATTATTAAGGGTATCTTGGTAATTTTTATCATATGTGAAAGAAATTCGGTTTTTGTTTCGACCTTTCCAGTTATAAAAACATTTTCGTCATTCATTGACATGCATTTTTCATATGAATTCCATGTAATAATCTAACACTAACAATTTAGCAACTTAGTTTCATTCATAATTATTTAAAAAGCATTACTTATAGTAAACGGAAAGCCTACCTTGCTGACTGATTTCTTAAAATGGAATTCTAAGGTTGCGAACAATCTTTCAAGACATATTTAGAGGTAGAAATTTTTGAAGCCTCTCATAGTATATAAGTATATACAGGATATATCTGAACAAGTGGGCAAAATTTTAGGGGATGACAGAAGGCAGCTATATGAGCCCTATTCGTCCACAGAATGTACGGTCGGAACGTAAACGGCGAGCCACTAGGCTACATTGTAAATGGTACAAAAAGGGTTCTCACATCCAAAGGCATTTTCTACCTTACGATTACTGGTCATACGAACCACGAAATTTTCAGGGCGATGGATTGGTCGAGGCGGTCCTATAGCTTGGCCTCCAACATCCCCGGATCTCTCGTGTTTGGACTTTCTTCTGTGGGCCACATGAAAAGTCTAACCTACGAATATGAATTTAGTCGTCAGGTTCGCCATTGTTGTCATCGATACTCGGGAAATGTCTGGTGTCTTCGCAAATGTACGTCCGTCCCTATCACTCAGTTTTGAAGCCTGCATTACAGCTGGCGGAAGATCTTTCGAACAATTTCTTTGAGCATGTACATCAATTACATTCCTGTTAATAAAATGTTTTCTGAAGTATCTTCTCTTCTTCTTGTGTTAATTTTTTAAATGTAACGATGGAAAACTACTTTTTAACTTCTCACCGCTTGCGTTCCGACCATACATTATATGACGAATATTGCTCGTATAGCTGCTTCCTATCATCCTCTAAAGTTTTGGCCACGTATTCAGATTCACTTTGTATAAAAGTTCTTTGGAACTCCCTGACTATTTTTTATTCCCTTGCAGCTATGGTAGGACCTGCTGCATGCATGGCTGCCATTACCTTAGTAAAGTGCAATTCTGATGCTGTCATAGCTCTGCTTACTTCCGCCATGGCACTCTACGGTCTTTGCGGCGGAGGTGATGTTCCCATCATCGTAGATATGTCTCCAGATTTTGCAGGTATGACTTTCATTCCTGAACTTTTACGTTACAAAAATCGTTCAAGTTAATCTTCAGATAAACTTTTAACAAGCTAAAATCAAACGCGGCAAATGATAACAATTCGAGAGAAAACGGAAATCAATGAAAGACATGTTAGCAAATCATAATTTTCTCGTCTTTGTTACCACAGTTTTTAAAAAAGAGTTTTCAATTGGTAGATCCGATTTGCTGGATACCACATTCCTAAAACATTTTTCTATTTTGATTAATGATTTTAAGGCAAATCTTTATTTACCTAATTCTTAACATTAAAGGATTCGATTCTACAGCACATTTTAGTTTACTT
Organism: Stegodyphus mimosarum; assembly: GCA_000611955.2. NCBI lineage: Eukaryota > Metazoa > Arthropoda > Arachnida > Araneae > Eresidae > Stegodyphus > Stegodyphus mimosarum. Next base: position 161,600 of record KK116605.1, read on the forward strand.
TCCTGTCAACAGATGGCTCTAGAAGTTTCGTTTCCTATCATTTTTGAAAACCGTCTCGAAAATTATTGTTTGCTTGTGACATACGATTCTGAACTTCATTTTCAAACGGCACTAACAATCGAATTTTCAAATTCTAACAATCGTATCCCATGAATTTTACTTATATTACGCCAGTTATCTTCGATAATTTTTTATCTTTGTTCAAATGCACACTTTTTCTTAACGAAAGCTAATCAAAGAGTAAACTAAACAAACGAAAAAAGCGAAAAGTAATTATAATTTCACTCTCTCTGCAAATCACTTGTATTTACATTTAAAATTTCTTTCTTTACATGTGCTTGTAAAGTAGTAATTAAAACTCCTCAATGAAGCAGAGAAGGTCAAGTCAACGCACTTCACTTACGAATTTTGTACATATGTAAACTTTAACGAAATTATATGTGAAATTGTATTTTTTAGTCCAAAGCAGTTTTGTCCCTAAAGGACTATGTTTTCATTTTGCAATTTTACGTCGAATCACTCTGAATGTCCGTTTCACTTTTCAAATTGTTGCCACCAAATATTATCGCCCTGTATTATATTTGAAGAAATTAAATAATGAAGAATCTGCATAAATGTATGTATGTTTCTCGCACTGTGATAAAACAACGGTACCTAGAGCCATCCAATTTTGAATGACGTAATCCTACTGCGAATATGGGCATCTAGAAGTCCAAATTTGAAATTTGGAATTTGTTTTATTATCGGTTTCATATTTTGTAAACCTTTAACGAATTTTTGATTAGCAAACTTAAGGATTTCAAAGCGAGCAGTGCCAACGTTGTACACAAAAAACATTTTTATCTCCAGCGCGCGAGACTGTGTATCGGAAATTCTAAAGATATGCTCATCTTAAAATTACTTTGCGATATTGCTGTTCAACTGAATTTTATGGTTTAAGTGCGAAGAATATGATATTTAATAAATAAAGGTAACACACAAAATGTAAAAAAAACGCCCCTTTGGACGTAATTTAAAATCTGAACCTTTCAGATTTTCTTTTCTTTTCTTTTCTTTTTTGTGTGTGTGTGTGTGTGTGTGCGTGTGCGTGTGTGTGTGTGTGTGTGTGTGTGTGTGATGTAACAGGAAAATCTAAAGAAGTGAAGCTTTGCGTGAAAAGTAAGAATACAAGGGCAAGTCTATTTATCATTGATTAAATGGCTATCTCACTAAATTGGCGACTATTTTTGTTGCCAAAAAATCGCTCAAAGTCGGCCAAATTTGACGACATTTGGTCCGGTCCCTATATATCTGTTATATCCGGCCCTCTTATGCCTTCCACTGATTTCGCGAAGTGAAAAGTACTAGACATCTCTCGGCGACCGGGGCGAAAAGATAAAACCGAGGAGAGCATCAGTTTCTGAGTAGTAGTTGATTAGTTCAGAGTTCAGCGTGAGTTCGGAGTATAAAGATATCTTCGTGTTAGCTTCGCTCTTTAGATGCACTTTGCAATGAATTGTGTTTAACGTTCTTAGTAGCTTGAAGTGTAATACTGATTGTAGTCCGTGATATTGTGAAGAGCTGGACAAATATTCTTGTGGAAAATTCCAGAACTGTGAAAGTTTCTTTTGATAAAACAAATTTTATCAAGCTGTGATTGGTTCTGTGTGGTCATTGGTAATCTATTACGAACCCATACGCACGCAGCATATTATTTTTTATGATAAGGGGGGAAATATCTAGCAAATAAAAGGAAAATTAATTTAAATTTAAAATTCTGTAGAATATCTGAGTAGATGTGTAACTTTAGACTAATCAATAAACAAAAAATACCTGTATTGATAAATAAATTACTTGCTGTACAGATTATTTACTACTTAGAGTTGCACATTGTTTTTTAGAAACTGTTTTACGCTATATATGTTGTGACCAACTTGTAAAGTGTGTTCTCCCTGCTTTCCGCATGCCTTCGTGGTGTAAATGAAAGCATGCTCGACGCGTATTCGGGAAGTTGGAAGTTCAAATGCCGGCAAAGGCATCGCGTATTTCTTCTGTTTCCTGACATCAAGAAAGATCTAATGTCCCTGCATACTGAAAGAAACCTAAAATATTTAATAATATATTAAAAAACAATTTTTAAAATTGCATTTTATTCCCTCAGTTATGTACTTCTGTTTTTAACTTTACTTCTTCGGTTCAATGTGAGCAGAATCCATGACATGACATGAATTTAGATGCAAATTATCCTTCAAATGGCGCATAATATGTATCTACATCTTATGGAACTTGTTATTCAAGCTGCCCTGAAGCATACAAAACAATGAAGACTACTGGCGCAAGTCTTTTGACCACTGCTGCATACATTTACTTTGTATCTCACAAGCATTGTATACGAATGTATAATTCAGCACACGAAAGAAGAAAATAATAAAAAAAAGCACGTAAGTTTTTTAAGAAATCAGATAGGAATAGTCATCAATAAAAAAAAAAGTTGCCAAAAATCCTAAAGTTTGGGATGCTTTTGATATTCCCACAAGTAACCAATTTTCTAAGTTAGGAAAGAACGAAAATACGAACCCTGAATGTAGAGTCTGGCCAATCCATCTAATCCTAATCTGAGTACTATCCCACGCGTGATTATAAGAACCCTTACCGATGATTATAAGATTTTTACTGAGCTTGTTGAATGCACAGTAAGCCAAATTTATTGGAAAATTCCATTCTGATTCTTTCAGAGTTATTCCTGGAACAATAAATGACTATAATTTAATTGTGGACTACTTCAAGCGTAAATCATTTGGTTACTTTATTGTGAAACATAAGGATGATCTTCCCATCAAAAGTGCCATCAAAGGACTTCTAATTACACTGGTGTGCAAAAATTAAGGACGAAGTCGAAAAATTAGCATACCAGCTGAACGAAAGGCAGAGCGGACAAAAAGACCAATCAGGAGATTAAGTAAGGTGAAGTACGGTAGCATATGCGCAGATATGCAGGTAGGCGTAATGGGGAGTAGTATAAAGCATGTTGTCGGTGTAAGATCAGTATTTCTGGCAGATAGATATATTATCCCTATTAAAGAGATTGCACGTCGTATAGCAGTTAAAATCACATCGAGATGCTGCGTCAGCGAGAAATGATGAATAATCAATCTGTCAGACGACATCTGGATGCTTTTACCCGAGGTCGAATCATTGGGAAGTTGGAGGAAGGCCGCAGTGTGACAAGTGTGCCTGAAGAGTTCGGAATTTCTCACAGCATCGTTTCACGACTTTGGAGACAATTTCAAACTACAGAAACAGCTATCCGGGGGTTTAGTAGTGGTCGTCCACGAGGAACCACACCCGCAGATGAGCGGTATATTGCCTTACAGGCCAGAAGAAACAGGCGGCAGACAGTGGGAGAAATCGCTAGAACACGACACAGGCGACTGGACGACCGATATCGCGTTTTACCGTCGCCAGAATACTGCACGGTGGTGGTCTGTTTGCACGACGCCCTGTACGGTGTATACTTCTAACGCCTGCCCATCGGAGAGAGCGTTCTCTGTGGTGCCGGGAACACCGGAATTGGAGAGACAATGAATGGGGACGAGTACTCTTTACAGATGAGAGCAGATTTAGTCTGAGTTGTGATTCTAGACACATACACATCTGGACAGAGCGGGGAACACGCAATAACCCCTTCAACATCATCAAAAGGGACTGTTTTGGAGGTCGCGGAGTTCTCGTTCGAGCAGACATAATGCTTGGTAGCCGGACCGACCTTCATATCTCCCAAGGAGGTTCGTCACTTGGGACTGCTATTGTAACGAGGTTCTTCTTCTTTACATGCGTCTTTTCACAAGGGCTATGGGTCCTCAGTTCCTCTTCATGGACGACAACGCTCCACCTCATCGCACAGTTACTGTCGAAGAGCTGTTGGAGAGTGAAGATATTGAACACATGGATTGGTCGGCAAGGTCTCTGGATCTAAATCCCGTCAAGCATGTACGGAACTTACTAGGGAGACCCGTGGCAGCACGTAACTTATCGCCAGTAACGATTCCGAAACTGCGATTGGTGCTACAAGAGGAACGAGCAGCAGTGTCTCAACAGCTCATTAACAACCACATATCCAGCATGCACAAATGATGTGAAACCTGCCTAGCAGTCAGGGGAGATCATATCCCCTATTAAAGACCGGATGTTTCTTGCTGGACACCCATCACAGGGATGTTTCGGCCTTCAGTCGCATTGCGCTCCATGCTACTTTTTCAATGAAGCTTCTTTTTATCCCTCTGATTTCTCTTTTAGTAAGTGTTGCTTACGTTACTCATGTCCTTACGTATTGGGGATCTTACGGTATTAAATGTGATGATTTGGAAAGCCTTTGTACAAAGTTATATTGAAAAAACTGTCTCCTCCTTAATTTTTGCACACCAGTGTAAGTGCCCAGTTGAGGACATTTCCATATTATCAAAGTATTACACAGCTCAGAAATTTCAAAAGCGAAGCATTATTAGTATTATTTACGTGTTTCCCCTTAAAGCACTACCCAGAAGGGAGGGATGTCTTCGTGGACTTTCTAAGAAAAACTGGCTCGTATTAACACATTACACATGAAGGAAACCACGAAAACGTCCACGCAGCCAGCTTGTTCGTGGGATTCAAACCTCGGACCTAACTACCAGTGCTCACGGACTTTACCGCTCGGGCGCTGGTGGGCCTTAAAACTAAAGCATCGATACCCATTTTTCGATTCTAACTAACAACGACTGATAACGTAAATGAAGTATACTCTACAGACCGACTGTTGCACTTTATGGTTGATCAAACAACCTGCGTTTATAAAGAAACTAGTCAACATTGTGGCAAAACTAGAAGCATTAGGAGTTGACCTGTGCAGTGCGAACTCACACACGCCGTGCCGAAGTTACACGCAAAGTAATCGGATCCCACGCACAACACACTCAGCTTGATTTGTATAATTCATTATCTGCATGCAATCCAATAATTGTGTAATTTAGTAAATGTACGTATGACACGCAACAGTTCAGAGTACTATTATATATCATGAATATTATTCTACTAGGAATCAGTATCAGTAATTGTATGTACATGGAACAATCTAGTTGTACGATTATGTATTATGTATGTTTATCTATTATGAATTGGTATGTTTATCTATTATGTTTATCAATTATCATAATGTATGTAAGTAAAGTATGACCTGTTCAATGTGAACTTGCGCTGTTCTGGACAGTTGCGAGATTCGGACAATACCCCACTAGTCTGTGCAAGCCTGCCGGGTGTCCGGATTCTGTTCTCAATTGTCAATTGTTGCACTTTATGATTAAAATCCATAAATTTAAACCTAATATTTTTATAATCCAGTGTCAGAACATTAGACATTTCTCCCAAACTTGCAAGCTGCAGCTGAAATGTGGTAAGAATCACCTTTCAAATTAATGCGAACTAAAAAAAAATTGCCCAGATTGCTGTAACTTTCTTGGTCCAAATAAATGGATAGATGGTACGCGGATAAATGCTACGTGGGAGGTCACCCTCCCATATCTTGACTCCGATAGTTGCTGCTAAACTTTAATTCAAAATTGCAAATAAACACAGGATAAAATCCTAAGTAGGAAAGTTCTAATTTTCATTGAGAATAAATGCAGTAAATGGTCTAAGGTGTCTGTCTTCATGCAATAATTCATACTCAAAGGCGTTAAATTGACGCATATGATTGCAGTCCTGTGCTTCTCTGAAGAAATTCTAATTTTTCTTTGCGATGAACTTATCTAAGGAGCCGATTTTGAGATCATCTTGAAGGCATTTATTTCGCACGAAATAATGAGCATTCGTGATCACTCTGAGACAGCGATTCTGAACAACACATAATTTGTTGAGGTCAGTTTTGGTGAAGGCGGTCTACGCCGGAGAGGTATCAAGTCATGATCGGTCTGATCGTAGACGTGTAGATGAGCAGCCTTTCTTCTACGTCTAGATTGGAGTATTTACCAGCAATTTGAAAGAAACATTTGATAATTTGTAAAGCCTTGTCCCTGACTTGATTTATATGGTTTGCCCACGTTACGCGATCATTTATAATCACTCCGAGGTTTTCGCATGGGGAACAATTTGAACAATTTCTTTGAACAAATAAAGTCCTCTTTTGACAGGTGTGTTTCTTTTTCTTCTGTGTATGAGGAGAAGTTGAGATTTGGCTGCGTTTATTTGGACTTTCCAGTGCGCCAATGAGGCCACCGGATAAGCTAGCTAGATCTAACCCTTTCCACGCCGGCGGTCACCAATCTCATACATCAGTGCTCCGCGACCGGTGTGCCGCGGCACACTGGTGTGCCATGAGTAGGAGATAGGTGTGCCGCAATCAAATACATGTATTTGACATTTTGCAATTTTTTATCATGTATTTAATACACAATGACATTTTTTTTCCTTAATAATGTCTATTTTAAATGTTTTTATATATTTCACTGTTGTGTGGTTGTGTGTGTGATTGTAAGTGTGTCAGCATTTGAATTTTTTCGGCCCTTCCTTGATAACTCGGAACTCAAAAATATATAACTTTTTTTTAAACATAAATTTAAACGAAATATATTGGTTTCAGACCATTTTAATTAAAAATAATAGCTCTAAAACTGTTTTTTTTAAAATTTGAAATAAACCAATCAAATTGAAGAATTTTTGTTTTTTAACGTTTTTAAAAAAATGTCGATAATTATTATGATTGCATATAAATAAATATGTTATGGTTTTATAATTGTATATTTTTCAAATTAAAAACAAAAATTTATTGTAAATTTTGTGTATAAATCAATACATATTACATTAGCTTTTGGTGTGCCACGAAATTCCAGAAAGATTTTTTGTGCGTCGCAGGTGAGAAAAGGTTGCAGAGCACTGTTATACATAACTGGACAGTACAAGATGATATCAGTGCGTCCGACCACAAGTATATTACCTTTATCATCCACACGTCTATGGAAATTTCCATCATCAGGCGTTATAAATTGCGAAAAAGTAAAATAGTTCCACTAAAGTAAGCGGTTCATTTGCTACTAGCCTCAAAACTAAATGAGCTTCATGATTGTACCGAAAATGATGCTTTGGATACGTACACAAACCGAGTCACCTAAACTACTTGCGAGGAAGTTCTCCCGTCTAGGAGCACAAAACTTATTACGTCGCTTAATTGGTGGACGAAGGGGTTACGCACAATGCACAAAGCTGCCGCGTACTCGCCGGAAAATCCGTAGCAGCCCACCTGAGGAAAAGTAACCAAGATTGCAATTCCAACAAGCAAGAGCAATGTACAAGAGGAGTATTCTGTCTGCTAAATACAAAAGCTGGCAGCAGTACTATGCAACCAACTCTGAACCCTACGGAACTCTGCACAAGAACTCATCTCTACCAACAATGGCAACATATGACAACCACAAGTCAGAGGCTGCGCTCAATGTTCATGTGTAGGCTCAGTACTCTGGAACCTCACATTTAACCAAGTGATCAGTCACCCCTGGCCGTCGTATGCAAAACTAGTAGTATACGCAGAGGACGCCACCTTTGTCATTAACGGGAATAATCGAAACGAAATTGAGCAACGGAATACGGACATACGGTGGTATGGAAATATGCAAAATCTTCGCAAATCTGTGCCACAGTATTAAATTAACAATCTCTAAGACCAAATGCACAGCGCTGCTCATTCCTAAAAAGGGGAAAACTCCAGTCAGGAACCCAATTACTGCAGTTTCACCTCATTTTTTATACTTCGTGACTTTGCTTTTATAACCAAATAATACACTCATGTCCATAAATTAAGGATAATGCAAAATCAGGCAAAGGAAGAGTTAGAAGCAAAACAAATTTGACTTATTTGTAAAGCTTATTTATTAAACAAAAAGGTAAAAAGAGCAAAAAAAGATGCTATATGTTTGATATTATTAAAAAAATAGAGATTGATATTCAGATATCTAATGATGTTTTGAAGTTCTAAAGGGTGACAAGATCAGTCACACAAGCTGCAGAAGTTGCGTGAATCCATGCTTTAACACAATTTTCCACATACTGTTTAAACTGTGGATCTACAGGGTCAGTGTTTGGAGAAAATTGAAACTCAAGGTGCTCTGTAAAGACTTCGACTTTTTCTTTGAGAGAGTAAGCAGTTTTTTTTTTTCTGTATGAATAGGCTTGAAGCAAACATGTTTCTTTTCAAGATTTTCGAGGTATTTTTAGACAGAGCCATCGTTGATGCTTAGGTTTTCAATAACTTTTTCCTTAGAGTCCTGAACGTAATCTTTGATGAGTTTTTTTAATTTTTTTCTATTTCATCTGTTGATGTTTCTTTTAAGCTCAGGATCCCAGGTACGGTGTCATTCCTTAAGAAGTCTATTACGATTTTTGATAAGTTGTAATGTAATCAATCACTATCCAAATAATAAGATGAATTTGTTCTAATCTGATTTGCAGATAGAGGTTTGCCAATCATTAAGTCAAAAAATAAGCTGTTAGATGCGTTTATAAACTCAACTAATGAATGAAAATGAAATATAGTTAAAAGTTTCAGCCATTTGTTCGATAATGTTGGTAGTAGTTTCAATATGCCTCTCTGATCGGGCAATGTACATACGGTAGATGGAAACGAAAGCTCTTCCAACGAATTATTAAAAAGTAATAAAAATGGACTCTATAAGCAGTTTCTTAAGATTTCACATGTTATGCTGAAAATAAATGTTCTGAGTATAGATGTCATAAAAGAAATGATGCAGTGCTTGGTAATTAAAAATATTTCATAATTTTTACATTCCAAAGCTATTATTAAGATTAATAGCACAGTTTGTTGATGTGTTTCCTAGAAGAAGGTTATTTTTATAAATAATTAAAGAAAATTTTGCATCTGTAACAGCAGGAAAGCATGTGTTTATTATTCTTCACATGTTTATTCCCATCAATTTTATTTTCTTCTTCCTTCCAGCAAGTCTCCGTGATGTAACGGTATCACACTCGGCACGTATTCGAGAGTTCTAAGTTCGAGTTCCGGCGAGGGCATTGCACATTTTTCACGTTTTCCTGCTTCAAACTAACCTAATTACTCTACAGTGGCGCCCGAACTAATAGGTGGTGACAGTCGATAATTCGTCACCAACAGGATCTGACGATTGGGTTCTCTAATTCCTAGTCGCCCTTTAAAAGGAGGAGTATATAAAGTATTTTCTCCATCCTTCCAGCATGCCTTTGTGGTGTAACGGTAACACACTTGGCGCGCATTCTAGAGGTCCGGGTTCGAGTCCCGTCGCTGCCCTTTTTTGATGTTTTCCTGCTTCAAAATAATCTAATGAGTCTACAGTGTGCACTTTGTATATTTTTAGTATTATATGACTAATTGAGTACGTGTTTAGAGTGTGATTTATAGATTTTTCTAAAGAATATATTAACAAAATTTTTCGACAGGTAAAATATTTGGTGTTGCGAATGGCATCGCAGGCATACCTGGTATTCTCGCTCCAGTCGCTGCCGGATATCTTTTGGAAGGCAATGTAAGTTGTAATGTTTATAATTTTGCATTAACTACTTGCCCTTTCTAAACAATAAGGGGTAGAAGTATTCTTAGTTTTTGCTGAATATTTAAATTTGCATATACTTTTCAGGTTTTAATTATTGGATATCATTCTTTTAATTAATCATAAAAAAATCCGAAAGAGATGAAAAATTGTTGAAAATTTTACATTGAAAAACTAATATAGCAAATTCACTTTTATGAAACTAAAAGCTATTTCAGCTTCATAAAAGTTAATTAGAATTTTAAAACAATCAAAGGAAAATAATTCTAACAAAAAAAATTTGATAAATTCCATACACGTGCGATTGTTTAGATTAGTGAAGGATATTTTAAAACCTTTTTCATTGTCGTTTAATATACTTCTGTTCGTGAAAACTGCAGCATCATGAAGGATCGATGCGAATAAACTGAAACTTGTACGGAAACCACAGTAGGGTATGATTTGCAAATCATTAGAATTTCAGAGTGACGGTGCATGCTAGATCCTTCTAAACGGCCGTGTTAACCTAATAAATATAGGGCTTCTGGTATGTATATTTATATTTATAGCATTCTGCTATATAATTATAAGCCTCAAAAATATATAACAGAGCGTTAAATGTAGTGTTTCGTTATCTGTCAGGGTGGCTATTTCATGTGAAACCGCTAAATGTCATCGAAATGAAGTGTCCAGTACAATTAAGTTTAGCCTCTTTGAAAGGGACGGAATGACTGGCTTGCAAGGATCAGGATTTTTCAATTATAAAATAGCAGCTCATATAGGGCATGATCTCTGTTTAGTGATGGGCGTATGGAAGTAATGGGCTCAAATCACAAACCTGGCAGTAGACAGAAAAATGTTACAGTAACAGATACAACACACTTTATCGGATCCGCATAAAAGTGATAGACGGTGCAGTTTCATCTCGACAGTTGAAAATATGTTGGAGCGTTGCTGTAGGTGTGCCATTGTCAACTCCAGCAGTTTACCTACTTCAGCTGCACTGTGGATTGCGTGCATGTATTCCTTTACACAGGAATTTACTGATGCAAAATCAGCGATACCTTTGATACTTGGTCGGTATACTGGCCTGCAGCAGGTGATAGTTTTCCCTACTCTTGCCAGTTATTGAAAGAGTCCCATTTTTGCCTAATCTGTGATGCCACCGTATAGAAAATTCTCCAAAAGAGAGAAATTCCTTATGGAGAATTCCTCCATAAGAATACATAAGAATTCTTCCATAATAATCCTCCATATTTCTCCTTCTTCTCTCTCCATAACAGAGAAAAAGAAGGAGAAAATTCTCCATACTGGAGAAGAATTGGATTGAATACCGAGGCGATCTGGAGACTGGTCGGTGTCGATGCTGGTAGTCTCTCAGAATTCGCTCATTTGCAAAGACACAATATCAAACAGAATAATAAAGGCACTAGGGAATTCTGCTTTCTAATTGGTCAGACGGATTGTTCAGTGTAGTATGCAGCAAGTGAGCAGCGTAGGGCCTAAAAAAATCTATCTTCCTCTAGAATGTCGTGCTCCAGGTTTTCTGTGGAATTTGTTGAATTATTTCCTTAAGTTCGCTCATGAAATCCTCCATCAATTCGTGCGGTGAAATCTTTGATTCATTCTACTTTAGATCCGAGTGCAGTGCAGGCTTCTGTTCATATAATACACGGGGCATCTTTGATGATTTTAAAAGCCTTATTTTGCAACACCTGAAGTTTTTTACTGTCTTTCTCATTGGTCTCATTGGAAGTAGTCTGGGGGGAGACGCATACGTAATAATAGGCCTAATAGCTCTGATGTAAATTTTTCTCTTCAAATTCATAGAAAGCTGATCATTTTTAAGCAGTGGGTAAAGTTTGAACACATCGATACCTGAGGTTTAAATAGGTTTATGAACACAGCCCCTGGCATGCTGATTGGTACAATATCCCTTTTTTCTGACGAATCCTGTTGCAGTCTGGTGTTTAGTTATGGTTAACTAAGCGTTAGACTCTATAAGGGCGAAATCCGTCTACTGGAATAGCGTCATACTAGATGATCGTTAAACATGATGGTCTGGAGCGATTTTTTCGCTAAGATCTAAAGGTGCTTTCGTCCATAACTGTTACACCCGGGAAGTTGTGGAGCCTGAAGCTGAATTTTTTATTCAGTGCATTCCTGGGGATCTATATCAGTAGAACAGTTCCTGTCGACACGTTGGTAGAAAAGTTCAAAACTTCTCTCAGCATGCCAAATGCCACTTCCAAAAATTTGAATTACTTTCTTATAGAAACTAATTTAAATTTAGGCCTGTTTATTCATCAAGAGGCAGCAGTTTGTTCACATACGTATTAAATATGTTTAGGTTTTCGTGGATCGACAGTTCGGTCGTCATATTCGTCCCTCAGTCAATAGGGATTTACTTTGGAGTCGAATAGAAGCAATATGGAATGCTGTTGCTCACGTACACATTGAAAAACCTTGTGATTTACTAACACGAAGAAGATAAGCTGTTATTGTAGCGCATGGCAGCTTCATTAAATACGGATTTTTTTGCATTTAATATTCTTGTCTTGCACTAAAATGTAATCGCTTCTTACTATTGTATGTGTAATAACTTTTTTTTAATTCTGATGATTCCCTTAAGATTCTGCAATTTTCACAATAATGAGTATATTTTATATATTGTTTCCTCGTCCTTTCAAAGCATGTAACTGTTCTTCTTATTTTATTGCACTTAGTGTGGTATTATTAGTAGCATTTCGTTTAAGAAAGTAATTAAATTACTTATATATAGCATTTTAAATGCATTGCTAATATAAAAGTTTTAGTGAGGTCACTCAAAGTGTGTAAAGAATGACGTCACATCTCGTTCGCTTTTCTGTAATTGCTTATTAACCATGGTAACTATGTGATTTTGTCACGAAGTCTGGACTTTAGTATACTGTCACATGAATAGTGCTATCTACAGTCATCAGTATTGACTGTTGCTACAGTGTTAGAATTGACTGTCTTTATGAATACTTGTTTTCTTCATTATTTAATTTTAAAAATTGATTATTTTAATATTTGAGCAAATAGTTTTATGAATAATTTTTTAAATAATATAAATACTTAATTTGGCAACTTCTGTTGCACTAAAATAGACGAAGCCAGTTATTACAGATCCATGTTTTAAGAAATGCTGTCATCACTGACGGCAGTTTTCATTTACTTCGACCTTTTATTTCTAGAACTATTTTTTATCATAATTCAGTCACCATTATTTTACAATGAAATGTGCATGAGGCTTATGCGTTAACTTATGTTTTCAAATAATATTTAAATAAATTAAAAGAAAAATTTCAGGTATTTTAAAAACTTGTGGTTTCTGAAACTACTGAAAATGTTAATTTTTATTTTATAGGTAAGAATTCGCGCAAAAAAGTTTTGAGAAAAAATGAATCTTTTTTTTTATTTTTGACATTTATTTCAATGTTAATTTTTTTCATTTAAAAACTAAACATGCGTACACCCATTTTTATTTGAAGAAACCTATTTTCAAAATTTGCTATTTATGAAGTTATTGAAAATATTATTAAATTTAATTAAATAACATTCTTTTACAAATTAATAAAGTTGTTTTCGTGCAATTTTCACATACTTCATTGAAAATAACTACAAACTGGTATCACTTAAAACTTAAATTCGCAGAATATCATTTTGACTTAAAATGATTTTGAAGTATACTTAGTTATGTGCAATTATGTTCCATTACAACGATGATTCTTAAATAGAAAAAAAAAAAAAACTTTCAGCTGTCAATTATCTTTGAATCTTTCCAGAAAGGAGGAGACGTTCAGCAGTGGATGTATATTTTCTACATTTCTGTCGGAATGTATCTTTTAGGAGCTGTGGTGTTTCTGCTGTTTGCATCAGCTGAACTTCAGCCTTGGGGAAGACTCTATAGCAAAAAATCTGAAGACAGCAAAATTGAAAGAACCCTGTCTGCGTAATTTATGAACGATTATATTTATTTCAAGAAGTACCTGGAAAAACAAACCTAACAGTAATAGCCAGTTTTTTTCCTATGAAAATATCTATTTTCAAAAATGGTCTGCATTTACTGTCCACCTATTAAAATGTCTCCAATCAAAGGGTTGAGTTTCTATGCTTAAGATCAAAAGAATTTCAGATTTGGAAAGCATGTTCAATAATATGTCATCAAACAGTAAAATTGAAAATTCTCCTGGTGAAAGATTCTAATTTTATGGCTGTTTTGTCTGTGATATTTAATTCTACTGTCAATAAATGTTTGGTTAAACTTTTATTATTTGAATTCTTTGTCTAATTTAATAGATCAAATAGAATCCAATAAACACTTGCAAAAGAATGGTACAAATGAGTTAGAACAAGTTCAAATGGCCGAGTACACAATCTGAGAGCGGCTGAGTAGTTCAAAATGTTTTAATAAAATGAAATGTTTTAACTAAATTTTAAATTTGACTTACTATTTATTTACTGCATACGTACATACATACTTGAAGAAGTCACGAAAAAAATCTCTTCTGAATCCATTTTACAAACCGTTTTGGAAAAAAGACACCTTTATTCTGTTCGTACGTACAGATTTCACACAAGAACATGGTTCAAATGCATTCGAGAGCGGGCAAATTGGTTATTTTCTTTGAGATGTGATATCCGAAAATATTCGCGATTGCAGTATTTCTTTTATTTCGTACAAGGAAGTACAGTGCCTGTCTGCCGCTTAATATAATTGTACAGTCATTAGGATTTTTTGAAGCAGGAGTAGTGAAAAATGATGAATGAAGTCAGCAGTTCCATCGCCGAGACTCGAACCCGGATCTTTCGATTACGCGCCGAGTGTACTACCGTTACAGCATGAAGACATGCAGAAAAGAAGAAGAAAATACCTTATATACTCCCCCTTTTAAAATATTCATCGTAGCTAAATCATTTGCACGACTTTTTATAAGGTATTTCTTCCGCCTTCGTAGTGCAGTGGTCAGCACGCTCTGCGCGTATTCGAGAGGTCCGTGATTCGAGTCCCACCGAGGGCATTGCTCATTTCTTCATCTCTCCTGCTTCCAAATAAAACCTAATGTCTCTACAAAGCTAACAATTATGACAGGGGATACTGGTTTCAGATTTAATCTATTGTAAATAAAGGTGTAGAACACAAAGTTACGTATTAAACCGAACGGCTCAAAACAGCAATGTCAGACGGTAGGGAGTAATACTGTCGTGGTGTTATTTTATCACAACTTAACGCCACGGAAAGATTTGTACATATTTGATAAAAAAGGCGACTTAATTATTTAAGACATAGGTATAACGAGTTTTTCTTGAATCTCTTGGGAGCGAAGCTTGTTTCAAATTAACTCCTGACAGGATAGAAAACACAATATCTATTTACGCAGGATACGAAATTCAAATACCGAAAACATTAAATGAATTCAGGCCTTAAAAAATAAAATTAAAAAGAAACAAAAATATTAAGTTTAATGTTTACTTCTAAATTCAACTTTCACTTATAAAGTAAAGTAAAAACAAGATGTAAATATGAAGCTAAGTGTCTTAATCATTTCTTCCGTTTTAGTTTTAGATTTATTAAAAATGATCCCTCAATCTGCAGCGGTTTAAATGCCATACAGCTCGCACCAGTTTCAACATAAATAGAGAAAACAAGAAGCACTTCTGCATTTCATTTTAAATGCAAGCAGTTATTTCCGACAATTTTCACTGTCGTTATAAAAATAAAATAAACAAATAATGTAAAAAAAATAAAATCTGAGAGCTTTCAGATTTTATACTACGCCCAAAGAGACGTTTTTTAAGGTTTTATGTGTTATGTGTATTTATTAAATATCATGCCCGCACTTAAACCATAAAATTCAGTTCAACAGGAATATCCCAAAATATTTAAAAACAGCATATCTTTAGATTTTTCGATACACAGTCTTGAGCGCTGGGGATAAAAATTTTATTTTCCGTACAAGGTTGCCATTGCTCACTTTGAAATCGTTGAGTTTGTTAATCAAAAATTCGTTAAAGATTTAGAAAATATGAAATGGATAATAAAACAAATTCCAAAATTGGGCTTCCGATGCCCGTGTTCGAATGGACGACTACTTTATCTAGATGTCTCTGGTTGCCGTTGCTTTTTCATAATGCGAGAAATATACATACATTCATGCAGCTTCTTTATTATTTAATTTCTTTAAATATAATACAGAGCAATAATATGTGGTGGCAACGTTTCGAAACTAATAGGCCTTCTGTGTTACCGCCCAAAGAATCTGAAAGGGTTCAGATTTGAAAAGGTTCAGATTTTAGCACGTTACATATCTTCTGTATATTTGAAAAGTGAAAAAATATATAATAGCATAGTTCTGTGAAAATGTTTAATGTTTTTAATTATCTTGAATATATCTTAAAATATCTTGAATTAAATGCATTTTTACTTGAATAAATCTTTTAAAAATTAAAAAATAATATTCATAAACACTTCATCTATTTTATCAATTTTAAACAGCTTAGCTTGCTAAGCAATAACAGATTCAGATTGAAAAATATTTTTATTTCATATTTTGTAAAACTTTAATGAAATTTTGATTAACAAACTCAATGATTTGAAAATTAGCAGTGGCAACAGTGTTCGAATGTCACTTTCATCTCCATCTCGTGAGATTATCACCGTTCGGAAAAAATACAAAATATATATATTTTTTTCCAGTTTTAGTTAAAATATTCGGCTTTTTGAAAGCAATATGTTGCCGCGGCCAGAAATAAAATACTTTTGTCTTCCACGCGCCAATGTGTTGCCGTTCAGTAAAGCCTAAGATACTTTCAAATTTAATCTGGAAAGTTGCTGAGTAATAAGCTAAGAGATTTTGCAAAAACTAAGAGAAAGCAATAAACATAGCTCTTAAAAACATTTTTTTTTTCTTCTTTTTAATGTGATGTAATGTAACGTGACTTACTACTTTTTAATGCAATGTAATGTTTTTAATGTAAAAAAATCTATTACAATCACGAAATATCTAATTAGATATATGCAATATTTTTATGAGTTACTCTAACTGGACTGATTAAAACCAATATATACGTACTTTTTCTTTTTTATGGGAAGTATTTTAGGCAGCTGACGGCGCTAGAGATTAATTTTTAAAGAAATATGCTTTTTTTAATTGCTTTGTGATTTTGCTGCAGAATTGAATTTTTTGCGGCGTTAAGTACGAAGAACGTGATAATTAATAAATAATACTAACACATGGAAAGTTAATAATAAAAGGACAAAAATTTTTTTGGTAGCCACCTCACGGAGGGTACTGAATATTGATATGAAGAACTGAGAAAAGTCTGAAAAAATTATAAAGTGTATATCAACATTTAACAGTGCGTTGGGGATTCTACACATACGCTGTTACACAGCTTTTAAAAATTTTGTAGGTCATAGGTCATCGCTTGTTTAATAGGTGTACGACCCTGAGGTCTTTACCTATCTATATTTGCCCTTAAAGACATCCTAAACGAGAAAGTTTTAAAAATCCATAATAATGGAACCATCCTTTGCACTTATTTGTGCTGTGTAACTCCCGATGCGGCATATTGGTTGTAACAGTAAAATGCCATAATTGTAGCAATGGCATAAACCATAATTTGGCATATCTTTTGCTCATCTTTCTTATTGTTGTGAAATGAACTGAAGTAATAACTGGCGCGAGGCGCTGCTGTTTATGACGTCAGCCTGCGTGCTGAATATTTTGAATGTTTTTCGGGCAGACAGACAGAAGTGAAAGCTGATCTCGGAAGCATGAAAGACTGTTGTGGTGAAAATAAAGAACTGTTGGCACATTAAGATTAGTTTTGGTCTTTATTCTTAATGTACCCAGCCTCGGGTAGAGGCAGCCCGTAATTGAATGAACTGTTTTGAATATATTTCTTTATATACCGGGTGGCCATAATTAAACTGACACTGCTCACAGTGTTCTGTAGCGCTATCTATTTGCGAGAATGACGCCACATTTTGCAGGAAGATTAAACAAGACGGGGGGACGAAGGATTCCGCGAAAAAACAAATTAGTTCCAAAAGTTACCGCTAGGGGAATATTTGGCGCTGTGTAATAGAAAATAGAGTGAAAAATAGTGCTATGTAATAGAATATAGCGCTATGTAATAGAAAATAGAGTGCATTTTTGTTAACAAATGCAAATTAATACGGAATAAAATTACCTTTTATTATGCACATTTCCTGATTTAGTTCAAGTGCAATATGGCAACACTTTTAAAAAAGCGTAAAATCTACGTTATCGTATTTACGTTATCTAATTTATGGTAGGTCCATTCTTCTATGAGAACATTACCCCGACAGGACCGGAAACATGTTCTCTTACCGGAGAGAAATATCACCACATGTTGAACAGCTTTGTCATTCCGGCACTTCAGCAAAGACAACGCCTGGGGGGAAATGATTTTCATGCAAGATGGAGCATCTCCACACGTTGCTGTACGGGTGCAACAGATGCTACGACAGAAATTCACAACAGAAAGAGTCATTAGCCGCTACTTTCCAACTGCATAGCCACCTCGGTCGCCTGATCTTACCCCATGCGATTTCTGGCTATGGGGTTACCTTAAGTCCAAGGTCTATCACGGAGTGGTCCAGGACTTGGTGACGTTGAAGGATAACATATGACGGACTGTACGATAGATTCCTGCAGACATGTTACTTTCTGCCGTTGTACATACTGTGCACAGAATGCAATATGTGGCTCACAACAACGACAGCCACATTGAACCTCATTTGAATGCAAAATAAAAGGTAATTTCCGTATTGATTTGCATTTGTTAACACTCTATTTTCTATTACACAGCGCCAAATATTCCCCTAGCGGTGAATTTTGGAACTAATTTGGTTTTTTCGCGGAATCCTTCGTCCCCCGTCTTGTTTAATCTCCCTAAAAAATGTGGCGTCATTCTCGCAAATAGATCGCGCTACAGAACACTGTGAGCACTGTCAATTTAATTATGGCCACCCGGTATTTTCTGTGTTCTCCGTAACACTTATGATACGTGCTACGGGTGTAGCGTCCTCCTTCCTTCGTAGGGGTGGTAGTTAGGCATATATCCAAAGTGGGCGGAGCATAGTTGCACTGACCAATCATATTATTTAAACTCAGAACAGAACAGAACTGTGGCGCAAATGCGAAGAAAACGATGGTTAAAATCAAAAAGATGAAAAAAAAATGGGTTAATAGGAGTGAGTGTAAGAGCAGACTTGGTAGACTGCGAGCTTAGCGAGAGCGTAAAAAACCTTAACAAACTCTTTTGGGAGACTGTTAACGTCTGAAACCTCTCAGATTTTTTCAACCATTTTTATTTAACATTTATTATTAAAAAATCTGATCAGTGCACCGTATAAATTCCTTGCACGGAATATTAAATTATAGCCATTTTTCTTCTACTGCATTGAAAATTATTGGATTGAATTAAATCTACTTCCTCGATAGTTGTTTTGTTTTTTAACAAATAGCCAGACGTTTTCAATTTAAATCATTCATCAGGCATCTTGAAACCCATCAAGCAATTGCAATCTCATCGATGAGAACTTTGCCCAGTGTACATCACAGGAAGAGACTCATCATATGACATCTGTTAGAAATGGCGAAGATCAGACGCAAACAACGAATTCGAATTAGCAGTCAGTTTGCGATAACTACTGGATCCTCCAAAATGATAAGCTACAAAAAATTAATGCGTCTTTTCCCGAATGATAAGCTGCAATAAACTATTTTGTAAAATATCACTTTATAAAGTACATATTATCACTCCCTTTAGTGTTCAACTGAATGCATACCTTTAATGTTCAGCTTAATGCATTTACTAACGTACAGTTTTTGAAAACTGAATGTAATACTATAATCAGCATGCTTTAAATGTTTGCATAAATTTCGTAGTGTTCCGTTTTTTCCATAGCGTAGGTACGAAAAAAAAATTGCATGCTAATTTGGAAGCACTGTAATTACATTTTTTATTGCGTCATGCTTGTAATAAAAGGATGATTTTTGCTCAGACTATTTACATTAATATCTAATCTTCAGTTTTAAAAACAAATTTACGCTGCGCTGCCTTACATTAATGGCTATTCGGCCAGATTCGGCTGTGTCAGATTATGGAGATCCAGTCATAAATAAGTTACTAATGTTGCCGATAGATGGCGACAGCAGATTTCAATTGAATAAACGATGATCAATAAAACCGTTATTAAAGTTAAACGAGTTGAAACTTGTAGTAACCTTGGACGTATCTAAGCGATTCAACAACAACAACAAACATGCAGCTAGATCAATGAAATGGTGACGTATTATTTATGCATATCTGATTACCTTGGGTATATCTAAAAGATACGAGAATGAAACGGTTTCTCAAAAACATGAATCAACACATATTTACGTATAATTCTTTTAATTTTATCAGTTAATGTAAGCTCAGAGAAATGTCGAAACGTCAGTGAATGTGAAAGTCGTTTGTAGATATTTCGTCTCGTTTATATTATTCATTTTCAGCATTCTTTGTAAGCACATGCTTTAAAAAATAAAATTTCCGCTAAGAAATCCATTTGTGCTTCCATAAATACAGTAATATTACTGTGGGAAACTTTACCTTTAGGAGGTATCTTTTGAAATTAGATTTTTACTGTATTCCTATGTAAAAGGCTGGCTATATTGCCACGAGACAGGTTAATCAGGTTAAATAAAAATAGTAGGAAATATTGTATGACATGAACATGTTGAGCTTGCCAGTTTTGTTCAATAATTGAGCCCAAAATAATATGTATTACAAAAACAACAGTACGTTTATTAAGGGATTGATTACAAGTTAATAACAAGAATACGATGGACTGACTCTCTGTATACTTTTAACATGTATTTACGTATTTATTTTTGTATATAGTTTCCCTAACTATCTGAAAAATGCACTTACGATGAATTTACGATCTGAATATTTGAAAAATGCACTGTTCCAGAAACCTGGACCAGCACCTCTCCAACCTATCAGATGCCCCTACAGTCTCATGTGACAAAGTAATCACGCCCTCTTACACCTTGCATCTTGTCCACACTCATGCATTTTCTATACTTCCAGTGTTCTTAATATTTCAAGATAGCCGAGCCGGTATACAGTTTGCTTTCTGCAAGTTACTCACGGCAATAGTGGAAAAAGAAAAGGAAAGGAATTTTAATGAGAAATTTGAGCTTGATGTTTTTTGGTAATTTCATTTATATTTGGTGGTAAAAATGACAATGCTACTCTCATATCATCATCTGCATTTAACAGTCTCGGTCTTTTGTTTGCTTTTATGTTGGTTAATACTGAAAATCCGAATTCACACAAATAAGCTGTAGAAAACTGTAATAATATTTTTAAAGCTTTTTTGGCCATCTTGGAATAATCGCATCTAATCTTAATCCAAAATGAATTAATTGATTCTTCCGAATATTTTTAAATTAAATCTCGATTATTAGAAAGCTAAATTAGTACTTCTTCTTCATTCAAAGTTAATTCTATTCTAGTATTCGTTATCACAAATGGATTATGAATCTAATCAAATTTTTTATAGCTAAATTTGGAAAATAATGAATAATTATCTCCACTAATGTTGTCAAATGGTCGATAACAATTTTACGAATAATTTTATTAAAATATTTTGGGACTGACTCAAACTTTTCCAAATTGCCTTCCCGAGCTTTATTCTTCCATAAAGTTATTTGTTTTTGGAATCCAACCTGTTTATCTGTTGAGTTTAATACATTTTCTTTCGGCCCTTGCATACTTGAATTTATGTTATTAAAAATAATAAAAATGTCTGACAAGTAAGTTAGTCTCCCATCTGCACCAATTAGATCTTCTCAATTTAAATTATGTACTGAATGCTTCGAAATACACTCTCCTCCAGAGCAACAAAATCAGCTTGCATAAAACAACTCGCCCGCTTATTGTCTTTATCGAATTTCGCCACTTCTCATGTGTACCGTATACTAGGATTAAACCCATTATGATTTTAGTATATACATTTCTAAAATTTAGAGGCACACTTTAAAAATTTGGAGGCACACAAAAGTGCCGCGGCACAGTGGTTGAGTCTACACCTTATCATCAAACTTCTCATGCACCGTGACACAGTTCTGCATCAGAATGTAGCACAGCCTTCGTTATCTTTCTCCTTAAATTAGACTTCTCAGTTAGCCATATACTATTTATAAAAAAAATTATGTGGACACCATATGATTTCCTTGTACGGCCTACATACCTAAATCATACACATTTTTTATGCACTTCCTTAAACTTATTTCCTCGAATTACATTAGAGACATATCAATTCAGTTCTCACTTCTCACTTCACGGCAACGAAAAAATGCACGAAGCTCAGAATATCTTCATTAACCCCTTCCGGTATTATGACGAGTCTAGCTCGTCATCGGTGTTTCATGCCATACGCACAATGACGAGCTACACTCGTCATGCGACTAAAGTTACTGTTGAATGTGATAATTAATTTAGTTTAAAATTTCTAGTGTACTGAATTTGGCAAAACTTTTGTTACTTGTGGAAATATCACATATCACTATCACATATTGTTTATCGTTAGAATTTCTTGGTACAAGACACGGCGAAATTGTTGTTAGTCTGTAAGATTTCATTCTTGTAAACAGTTGGTTGGTGTGAACATCGGTCGATATATATTTTTGCTAAAAGAGAAAACGTGTTGTATAATAAATACCATAATGGATAAGAGTAGTACAGAGTACGAAGGTCAAGGTCATTGGAGCGATTATGAAGAATCAGAAGAAATAAGTGTACATTTACCTGATACTGATAATGAAAATAATGATAGTGAAATATTACCAAGGAAGCGAAAACGTGCTAGGCGACTAATAAGTGATGATAGTGAACCTTCTGGAATCGTATGGCATAAAACACCGATGTCGTGCTAGACGCGTCATAATACCGGAAGGGGTTAACAATGTGTAAAAATGGATATTAATTAAGAATATGTAAGAATTATAAAATGAAACAAGTTTTTTTTAATAAAAATTAAATGGTTATTTCATGCACAGTTTTTCATTATTAAATCTTACCGGAAGGGGTTAAAAATTGTAAAATATAGGAGAACCTAAAACACCAAATATAGTTAAAAACATTTAAAAAGACATTTTTTACACTTAAAATTAGAATTCATACGCCAAACAAGCAATTCGGTCACCGTGCAAGAAGACAAACTTTTCAGTGCACAGAACTACAAGTTAACTTTCTGACACACTGGACAAAAAGACACTGAAGTCAATGCACTAATTGACTTAATCCACCATTCTGTCAAGAGTTTCAAATGTAAACAAATGACGGAGTCATTAGGCCTAACGCCACTTAGACTTTTAAATTGCCGATAGTTCTACAACTATTGCATGCAGCTTAACTAAAGGTATAAAAAACTTAAATGGAACATAACAACAGAATAATTCAACTCCTTTTGTTCAAAATGCTCAATTTTACCAACATATAAGTATAAAAAACAGAGCTTACTGAGCCATATAAGAGGATGAATACATATTTATATATATATGCAAGATATAACAAAATACGACAGCTGCTTTAAAAAAAATAATTAGCGACCTCAAAATTAACATTTTAGATTTGGTGCCCTCCCCCTAAATTCATTTGTTCTTTCAAATTCGAGATCTTTCTACGTTATATAACGCTACGTGAAAAGGACAACTAAAACTAAAATTAACCAATCACAGATTAGCTGTACTTAATTTAGCATAAATACTCTTCGCACAATAACTACGTCATCAATTCTTCTTCATTCTTTTCCTAGCTTCGCCACTGCTAAAATATCCCCCCTGCTCTGCTTGTCCGTCTAAAATGATATCGCCCCCGTTAACCTGTGTATATAAGAAATTATCGTAATTGGTACCATTAAAACGTACTATATTGTCTACGCTTAATTATTGACTGAACTTTGTTTAGTATCAATACCTCCTTCCCGTCTTTGCCAGTCTGCCATCCCGACTGCCAGCTTTTAAAGAACTCGAATTCCTCTTACGCATTAAATCATTACATATTGTTACGTGCGTACGAGTTCGTTATATATTGAATGCACAAGTCGTAAAAAGTTAAAAAAAATTTATTCTTTCCACAAGAAATCAATTAAAATGCTGAAATATTTCTTCACAGATCTTCGCACAATAGCTCAAACGATTAGCAAAAACTCAGTTAAAAACAGATAAAATAATTCTATCTCACAGCGAAATCGCTACAATCAATACAGCATTAAGTAAACAGCAATTTGCTTTTTACAGCTACAACTACAACAGCAACAACAACAACAACAACTGAGATGAGAATGGCGAGGAGAGTGATTCGAAAACCAGGGTGCATGGGTCAAAGGACCCTACCCCTCATCGAATGCATAAGTATGATTCTAATAAATTTTCAAGTACCAAATAACTTAAAAATAAGTAATAATAGATTTTTTTAAAATATATAATTATATATATGAAAGGTACTAATTAAAGTAAGTAAAAACAAAAGGAAGGCGGGGCTATTATCAATAACTTGAACTATGAAAAGTAAAATTTAAAAGTATATAAAGCCATTCAAAATCCCACGAAAAAACCGAAAATACCTGTTTAGAAAGAGAAGGCCGCTGAGCTGGTGACACACTAATTATATGCGTAAATAAAAAAAATCATGATGTTAGGTAACATGCGAATACAGAGGTGCACTCAATCCAATTAAATGTATAAACGCGCGCTTTTATTTTTATTGTTATTTTTTTTTCGACGAAGCTTTCTCTTCAAAAATCGTCTGCGTTGCACGGGGAAATAAAAAGGAATGTCAATTACAATTCTAAATAAATAGCCAAATAAATGTGAAATTAGTAACAATATATATGCGTATAAAGATTAATCTATCTAACTAAATATACATATATATACATATATTCGTTTTGTGTGGCTAATTGCAAAAAAAAAAAAGGGAAGTGCACAATTAGATGCTACAGCAGTCCATATACAAAATTTCAGCGTTCTACGGGTAATCGTTTTTCACTTAAGCGTAATACATACATACGTGCGTACGTACAGACGACACGAAAAGAATCCCTTTTGTATCCATTTCAAATCCATTTTACAATCCGTTTTGGAAAAAAATAGTATTTTATTTTTCCCATTACGTACAAATGGCACTAAAATCGTTTAAATTGATTCGAGCCCGGTCAAAATGGAAATTTTCATTGAAATATGATACCCGAAATTTTTCGCGATTTCAATACTTACTTTATTTCGTACAAGGAAGTAAAAAGAAAAAACCGACTAAAGTGATTAAACAATACGAATGAGAATGATTGCAAGCAAAGAGAATGCTTAATAACAGCAATGATACCAACAACGCACGATCCTTTTTTTTTTTTTTTTTTTCTAATTTGACGCAGTATTTTTATCAGCAGCGTGGGAATAGCAGCATGCTTTAAAGTAGCGTTTCCCGAACTGTGGTCTGCTGAACAAAATTTCGCGGAAAATTATAAAACAAGAGAACAAGGTTAGAGAACAAGGAAGCATTGTCTTTTGCTTAGTTAATTATGAAATTACTTTATTTTCGTTTGTTAATCTGGTATTATTTTGGTGAAAACATATCTTGTTTTGTTTTCGTTTATTCTTAAAGTCTGGTTAACATTTCTTGCGCTTCCAAATCTTTATGCCAACATGCATTTACAACTTTTAAAACCTCAAAAACGCATGTGTGCGATGTTATCGTCATGCGATGATATGTAGGGACTTTATTTTTTACCACGATATTTTCAACGACGATATTTTTAAACTTCAAAATTTTTGAACCGCTTTATTTTCGACCTCGGAATTTTGTACCACGATGCTTTAGGAACTGCGATGTTTTCTCTTTGCTTTCTTCTCTCCCAGGATGTTTTGTAACACGACGTTTTAGCCTTGCGCTGTTTTCGTCTGTAACCAAACATTCTGCACAGGCGCTTTAAATTCTGTTCTTATGCATGGCAGATGGATAGCGAGATTGTTATGCAAAATATCCCATGAAGTGAAAAGAAGGTAATGTTTCTAAAAATGTACAAAAACTTTTATTTAAAAGTAAATCGATTTGAGGAATAGCTTTATCTTTTATTAAAATTACTGTACTTCTTTAATACATCTATAAGTTTTAATTTATTTGCATATTAAATCCATACACAGACTACCACTTGGAATACGTAGTAAATAAAAAAATTATACATATGTAAGAAACTACATTGTGGTTATTTTATACAATACATTTCATATCAAATAATAACAGAGCCTTAGAATTAAATCTCATCACCTCAGTTAACCATGTCTTCATCTCAGAGGCAGGAACATATATTTAATGATTAAGAGGCAGCCCACGATCATTGCATGGAATTAGAGACAGAACGACATTTCGCTTTTCGATTCATTTTGTAATGAAAATAACGAAATGTGCAAAACCGGAAATTTGCCGTTGCTTAACACCACGTGACTAAGAGATAAGGAATTAGACGCACGAAAATCCTCAAGGTCAAGTACAGCTAAGAAGACAGATTTCATAGGACAGGCAGCAAGGATAAAAACTGCAGGTACGGAATCAGAAGTCATTTAAAATTTAAAAATAACCGCAAAATGGTAAAGCTATTATTACGCTACTCAGTTTTTTTTTTTTTTTTAATGATAACATATTATATATCAGTGCCTCCTGCGCTTAAACTAAGCGTCTTAAGATAAATTTTTATATGGTACTAGCGGTTAAGCCCGCCAGATGAAAGAGCTGCAGCCAAAGCAAAATTTGTAAGTTCTATGTACCCCTGAAAAGCAAATGCATAAACACATTTCAGTATGAATGAAATCAGTTTATTCTTTCCAAGCAACAACCAATTCGTAAATAGACTTTTTTCCTGTTCTTGTTGCTGGATCAGAAAAAAAAAAAACTTTTAACACTTCAGATTAATACGTATGACGTCATAATTTAAATTTAATGCAATATAACAACATTTTCTCAATATCAATAAAAGAATTAACATGTGCCATAACGTGTCAGTTAATGCTAATCTGAAACAAAAAAGTTGCCAACAGCAACTATTTATTTAAAATGAAACATAACGAAAATCTTTCGACGTATAGTGACGTCACACGCGATCGCGTACTTACTTCAATGTCAGATTGTGACCTCATATAATATTTAATGTTTGGCAACACTATTTGTATTAATCCAAAGGGGCTTTGTCCCTGAAGGACTATTGTTAGTCCAAAGGGATTTAGTCCCGAAGGACTATTACTTTCATTTTGCGATTTTGCGTCAACACAAAAACGGCGTATCACTTTTCAAATTGTTGCCACTAAATGTTATTGCTCTGCATTAAAGTTTAAAAAATGATAAATCTGCATAAATGTATGCATGTTTTTTTTTTTTTTTTGACGTAGCTTTCTCTTCAAAAATCGTCTGCGTGCGTTGCACGGGAAAATAAAAAGGAATTCTAATTACAGTTCTAAATAAATAGCCAAATAAATGTGAAATTCGTAACAATATTCTCTAAAACTTTAACGAATTTTTCATTAACAAACTCAAGGATTTCAAAGCCAGCAATACCAACGTTGTACAGAAAAACATTTTTATCTCCAGCGCGTGAGAGCGTGTACCGAAATTTCTAAAGATATGCAGAATTTAAAATTATTTTGCGATATTGCTGTTGAACTGAATTTTATGGTTTAAGTGCGAAGAACATGGTAT